>CM022945.1:68390120-68433822 GCA_012931725.1 Litsea cubeba | reverse complement strand
CCTTAGTGGTCTATGTCTTTTTTTTTTTTTTTATATATTTTTTTTTTATTTTTATTTTTATGAATTCATCGAAGAGAAACCATGGCCCAAAACCTTAGTCGAACAGGCTCAACATTTCTGCAAGCGCGATGAACGATAGGAACAGATCAAGGTTTCTCAATTTTGAATCCAAATTGAGAAATCTAAAAATTTTTTTTTTTTATATATATATTTTTTTTTGATTTTTTAATGAACTCATCGAAGAGAAACCATGGCCCAAAACCTTAGTCGAACAGGCTCAACATTTCTGCAAGCGCGATGAACGATAGAACGGATCAAGGTTTCTCAATTTTGAATCCAAATTGAGAAATCTAAAAATTTTTTTTTTTTTAGATATATAATATATTTTTTTTGATTTTTTTAATGAACTCATCGAAGAGAAACCATGGCCCAAAACCTTAGTCGAACAGGCTCAACATTCTGCAAGCAGCGATGAAACGATAGGAACGGATCAAGGTTTCTTCTCAATTTTGAATCCAAATTGAGAAATCTGAAAATTTTTTTTTTTATATATATATATTAGTTTGTTTTTTTTGATTTTTTAATGAACTCATCGAAGAGAAACCAGGGCCCAAAACCTTAGTCGAACAGGCTCAACATTTCTGCAAGCGCGATGAACATAGGACGGATCAAGGTTTCTCAATTTTGAATCCAATTGAGGAAATCTGATTTTTTTTATAAAAATTTTTTTTTTTAGATTTTTAATGACTCATCGAAGAGAAAACCATGCCCAAAAACCTTAGTCGAACAGGCTCAACAGTTTCTGCAAGCGCGATGAACGATAGAACGGATCAAGGTTTCTCAACTTTGAATCCAAAAATGACAAATCTGATTTTTTTTATTTTTTTATTTTTTTTTTTTGAAAAGAGAAAGCGTGAAATAAATTCAAAGAATTAGAAATTTCCAAACAAAAAAATCTCATCTAGCATTTGTTTTTTTGCGGAATTCAAAATAGGCCACCAATTATAAAGTAGCCAATGAATCGAGAAAAGAAATATAAGCATAGAGCAAAATAGATGATACTGCCAACATATTTCATTTCTAGCATCGTGTTCTCAAATAAACGAGTCCCACCGGTGTGCCAGCTTGATGGACCGCGCTCCTGCTTGGGTTCCTACCGAGGTCGGCGAACGTGGGAGTCCGTTGGTTCCGACCCTTTCGTACCGGGGGGCAGGGGCGTGCATCAACATTTCTTTTTTTGTTGTGGGTGTGCCAATTTTCTATTTTTAACTTGGAATTGGCAAGTGGTGATCCGGGGATCAACCTTGCGCAGTAAGAAGAAAATCAACTTCTTTCAAGTTTTCCCATTGCACATATATTTAAGAAAAGAGACATTTTCTTGATTTGCCGTGAAAGGCGATTTTTTTGGCATTTATAGCCGATTTTGGCGTTTATAGCCGATTTTTGGCGTTTATGCCGATTTTGGCGTTATAGCCGATGTTTACAATCCTTATCAATAATGAAAAGACAAGAATTGTGATTTTTGTCTCTTTTGAAAAAATACAAACTACATGAAAAGCAAGAAAAGGAGGATCTAACTGCTCAGGAGATGTGGAGGACCTCGTTTAGAGTGACGGTCGCAAGCCATATGTGGGCTTCGCCATCATCCATGCAGATGAGAACAGAGGATGCTATTTGATTCACTTGGCTTTGGCTATAACCTCGGGTTTTTAGAAGACATAAGACCAAAGGAGGTCCTATGTCCAATAAAAAACCGAGTAAAAACGGGCTGAAAAGCCACAGCTAAGCCAGTGGAGGCAGGAGGAGAAGCAAGGACCTTGGGGGGGGGGGGGTACCCCCCAAGGGACTTTTGTCACCTTGTTGGCGGTGGCCCGGGGTAGAACTTTCCGCAGAGTTTTCTCTCTTTTTCCTTTCTCTGGATTTCTGTGCTTCTCTCTGTCTGTGTGTCTGTCTCTTTTTTCCGATCTGGATTCCTTTGGAGTGCTCTCCTATTTATAGGCTCTTGGTAGCCATTTAGGAGAGTTTATGGGCTTTTAAATGTCATTAAGCCACATAATGGGAGGAGTTACAAAAATTAAATTGTTTATTTTGTAACTCCTTTTTCTTGGCTTCTGATTGGCCGGAGGAGATTGAGGGCATTTAATCGCCTTCAATCGCCATGATGGAGGAGTTTCATGGGTTAAATGCCATGAATTTCTTGACTTGTAACTCCCGAATGCTTGCTTCTGATTGGGCCGTCCAAAGAAATGGATTAATGACTGTAATAAAGCTAGTCAATTAATCGCATTAAGTGGTCGCCGAGCAGCTGAAGAGTCGCGGGCCGTGCCACGTCTTTTGGAATTCTTCTGTCGATGATTATCGATGGATCTTCATGTAGATCGACATCAGATGACCATGTAATTTCAGGTGTTTGTTGCCAACAGCGGGTCGGTGCCATCTGTCCTGTCGATTTCTCGATCGGGTCGGGTGGAAAGCACACTTTTTTTGCTTGACCGGGTGGCGATCAATACTGTCTTTGATACTCTTGATGATTTACCCGTGTTTTGGACGGATATCAGAGGACTTGGTGTCTCAAAAGCATGAATTTTGGAAAGTACCAGAGGCTGGGCTCCTCGAATCGCGAAAAAAACGGCGAAAACCCGGGGTTTCCCCGGGGCTTTCCCGGCGACCCCGGGGTCCATGGTCGCCGGCGACCCTGGCCCAGGGTCGCAGGGGCCTGCGACCTTGGGCCAGGGTCGCAGGGGCCTGCGACCCTGGCCCAGGGTCGCAGGGGTCTGCGACCCTGGGGGGGTTTTCCCCCTTTTTGGTCCCTTTTTGCGTCCGTTTTTGCTCTTTTTGATTCTTTTTTCTTCTGTACTTTTCTTTGACATTTTGATCATTTATTGGCCTGATTTCTTTGTAGGAAACCTGATGAGAATCCTTGCATTTTATTTTGCAAAGTTTCCAATTTCCTGAGAAAGCCGAAGACTTTGTCGCGCAGAGTTGCCGATTTCCCGTCAGAAGCTGAAAACTGGGTCAAACGATGTCGGAATGACCTGAAATTTGGTGTGAAGCCTCTTGAGCAATAAATAAGACCAACCATAGGCTTTTGTTTGAGTTTCGAAGCCGTTTGGGGTCCTATCACCTGCAGACTTGCTTTTTGTCGCGATGAAGATGTCGCGGTTTGATGTGCGGTCAACCGATGTCCGATTGACTTGAAATTTGACAGGGAACCTACTGGAGTCATTTTAAGATGATCCATAGGTTCTGTCTTGGAAATCATGGTCCCGGAGAGCTTTACCGCCGAGAGGCTTGATTTGGCTCTCGGAGAAGCGAAGTTAGGCCAAATGATCTTGAAATGGCTTGAAACTTCTTGTGTACTCCTCTTTTGGCTGTCTGGAAGAATCTTGCAGTTTTTGTTTGATTCTGACAAGATTTTATTTTTGGAAGCAGCATTGCCTATTTATGGCAGGTTGCGACTTCATGTAGCTCTTTGGATCTTGAAAAGGCAAAGTGACATTTTTTGTGTCAACACCTTTCTGGCATGGGCCTTCATGGCCGAGAACGACTCTGTTAGCCCTCCAGAAATTGTTCGGATTTCTCCGATCGGTTGCTGATTTTCCTGATTGTGAGGTGGAGGTGGTGGAGGTGCTTGTCCCCTGCCGGCAACATACTGACGTAGGTGGCCGTGCTGGATGAGATCCTCAATATGGCGTTTGAGCTCGTAGCAGTCGTCAGTGTCATGGCCATGGTCGCGATGGAAGCGACAGTATTTGTTCGGATTCCTCCGATTCGGAGGAGACTTCATCTTTCCTGGCCATTTTATGGCTGGGTCATCTTGTATTTGGAACAAGATCTGCTCCACCGTGGCCGTGAGAGGCGTGAACGCCAGCCTGTCCCTTTGCGGAGCGGGACCAAGCCGGTCTCTGACAGGTACTCTCTCTGTCTTGCTCCGCTTGTTGCTAGCTTCCTTGTTCTCGTCTCTGCTCCTCTCTTTTCCCTTATTGTTCGCTCTGGAGGATTCTCCGCGCCTCGCCCTGGTGATGTCTTCCTCATTCATATACTTTTGGGCTTTGGCCAATAGTTCCGAGAAGCTCTTCGGCGGGCGCTTCATTACGGAAAAGAGAAAGCTCGAGGAACGGAGGCCTCTAAGGAAAGCCGTCATGGAGACCTTGTCGTCGGGCTCCTCGATTTGGAGTACCTCCTCGTTAAAACGAGTGAGGTAACTCCTTAGGCTTTCATTCTCCTCCTGCTTTATACTAAGCAGGTGTGTTGCGGGCTTCTGGTGGCGGCGCCCACCTATGAAGTGCGAGACGAAAGACTTGCTCAACTCTCCGAAGGTGGCGATGGATGCGGAGGGGAGATTTGCGAACCACAGTCGGGCAGAACCTTTCAAAGTGGTTGGAAAGGCTCTGCACATTATCTCGTCAGGGATGTTATGGAGCTGCATCCTGGTTTTGTAAGTTTCAAGATGGTCTAATGGATCCTTCCTCCCATCGAAGGTCTCCATGGACGGCATCTTGAACTTCCTTGGAAGTGGGTAATTTACTATATCGGGTTTGAACGGTGTATCCGTCCGCCCGACTAGATAATCCACAGTCTCCGGTGCCTGGGCCTTCATTGCATTGAAGACATCACCCAGTTGATTCTGCATCTCTTTGATTTTTTCTTCCCAGTGAGTGTGAAGCTCCCTGGACGGACCGGGGAAATAGCTTTCATCTTCCATGAAGTGATTCTCACTTCCCCCTTCTTGGAAGTGAGAGTCCTCCTCGTCCTGAGGGAAAGGTCGAGGTGGTAACCCTCCATGGGCGGCTCTACCAGGGGGTGGAGGAACTTCGTGGTTATGGAAGCTCTGATGCGCTCCTCGGCCATGGGGGCCATGATGTGCTCCTCGACCTTGGGCGCCATGATGAGGGGCGCCCAAGTGAGGTGCTCTTCTCTGGGCGCCGAGAGAAGTGTGCCTTTGGTGTGGTGCCGCTCCGCCTTGGGCTCCTGGGAGACGGGCGCCCGGGAGAGGTGCTCCATCCTGGGCGCCTGGGAGATGGGCGCCCGGGAGGGGTGCTCCATCCTGGGCGCCTGGGAGATGGGCGCCCGGGAGGGGTGCTCCATCCTGGGCGCCTGGGAGAAGGGCGCCCGGGAGGGGTGCTCCATCCTGGGCGCCGGGGAGATGGGCGCCCGGGGGATGGGCGCCCGGGTGAGGTGCTCCACCCTGGAGTGCTCCTCCTTGTCCCGCCAGCATGAGTTGCAAGATTTGTTGGTTTTGGGCCAACAGCTGTTGCATGGTTTCCAGCATCTGCTGCGAAGTCGGTGCAGGGGGGAGAGTATTCAGAGAGGGGTTACCCGGTGGAGGACCATTATTTCCCTGGGTAGGGGAGTCCGGGCGCCTGGAAGGACTCGGACCTGTAGCTTGGACGGGATTGTCTTCTCGTCTTACGGATCTTGTGCTGATCACCATGATTTTTAAAATAGGATAAGAACTTTTGTTCGGTTCCCACAGACGGCGCCAAACTGATGATGCCAAAAAGAGGTTTCGGACACCACCGTCAAGTGATAAATGCTAGGTGAGAATGTAGTAAATAAATGAGAGAGAGAGAGGGAACTTATAGTGGTTTGGTCTGTATGACCTACGTCCACTTTGAATATGGTGATCTTTGATTGATAAAGTGGATTACAAGCGAGAGAGAGGTGAGTAAGATTTTAATCATTGCCCCTCAAGTGATGAGGAGACCCTGAATTTATAACACTTCCCCAACAGATGGGATTCAAAAATAAAGTAACGTCTCTCTGGAGCCTGGAGCCTCAGACGTGTCCTCGAGGAACGAGCAAGGCGGAGGGCTTGGAGCGCAACGTCTCTCAGAGCCTGGAGCCTCAGACGTGTCCTCGAGGAACGAGCAAGGCGGCCTCAGACGTGTCCTCGAGGAACGAGCAAGGTGGAGGGCAGGTGAGAGTTTCTTCGCGAGATTTGGTAAGAGCGGGTGAGGGGAGGACTTCGTTGTGATGACTCGGAGGCCTTGACGTGACGAGGCTTCCTTCAACGAGTTTCGAATATCCGCTGAGCTAAACTGGCCTGACCCATGACCTTGGACGGACCGGGTTGTCTGGACCTGACTCTTTACCGCAATCCGGGTTGGGCCTGACCCATCACTAACTGTTGCTGTTGCTGCTACTGTTACAGTGTTACTCCAACTGCTGATGCTGCTGCTGCTGTTGTTGCTGCTGCTGTTACTACTACTGCTCCTGTTACAGTGTTACTCCAACTGCTGATGCTGCTGCTGCTGTTGTTGCTGCTGCTGTTACTACTACTGCTCCTGTTACTGCTGCTACTACCGCCCGCTCACGCACAACCCCCACACGTCCTGCTACTACTGCCTACACATGGACAACCCCCACACGTCCGTTACCAGCTTACCAACAGCCAGACGAAGTAATTTTCATTTGAATGAAACAAAGGACCTCCTCTTTTGCATAATGAATATCATGTTTTGGCCTGCTAATATGGGTTCCAATACTGATACTTAAGTACACAAGTTCATTTCTATTGGTGATAGTGGTACTAGATCTTTGAAAAGAGAGGAGAAAAATGCTTCAAGGTGCATAATTGTTTTCCCCCCGTTTGGCATTGTACTTTTAGGGCACGTTTGGCAACCGTCTTAGGGTAGGATTCCTCGCCCAAAATCCATTATATCACAGATTTCAAACGTTTGGTTCATCATGGATTTTTTCATCATGGACTGAAGACTTCTGAACTATTGATTATTTGTAGATTATTTGTAGCGTCCGACCCTCCCCCATCGGATCCATGGAATCCTCGTTTCGTAAGATTTGCGGAGCTACAGTCTCCCGAGACGGTAATTTACGGCAAACCTGTTTTTTGCACTTTTTTTTATTTTTATGGGCCCCACAATCAAGATCTGAACCGATGATTGTGTTAATAAGGTCCATAACGGCTATGTCCCAAAATTTCAGCCGTTGATTCATCCTAGATCTTGAGATATTTGCAAAACCGTCTGGACAGTCACGATAAGACACTGTGACGGTAATGTACAGTTACTGTGTAATGTGGCCCTAATAAGTTTTTGCTTTGGGAATGTACCTTTTAGATTTCCTAATCAAGATCCAAACCGTTAGTCTCCTTTAAAAACTCCTAAACGGTCACCTCACCAAATATCAGCCGTTAATTCCTCTCATACCTCGAGATATGTGCCGAATGCGTTGACTGTTACATTAAGACGGTATTGACTGTTACAGTATTTAAGACGGTAATTAAAAACAGAACCTTTTCATTCATTTTTGTGTTTATGTGGGTCCACAATCAATATCCAAACCGGTCATTAGTTCTGGAAGGTCGAACACGGCAAGATAACCAAATTTCATCCGTTGATTCCTCCTATATATCGAGATATGTGCCAAAACATCTTACTATTTACACTTAAAGTTTAAAAAATGAATAAAAAAAGTCCCTTTTTCCAAATCTTCTTGTTCATGTGGGGTCCAAAATCATGATCGAAACCAGTCATTAGTTTGGGACGGTCAAACACGGTAAGGTGACTAAATTTCAACCATTGATCCTTACTGTATCTTGAGATATTTGTAAAAACATCAACTGGATCATATATTCTATAAATTGTAGGAATCCTCCCTCCATCCAAACATGGAACTTTCATTGGGAATCCTACTTGAGGATTGTGGCTTTCTTTGGAGATGAAGAGAATCCTCTAAACTGAGGATTCCTCTCCCTAGCATGGACCGTTGCCAAACGTGCCCTTAAAATAAAGTGCTAGGGCCCGTTTGGCATTTTTTTCTTTTTGTATGAGAGATTGAGTTATTTTGTCTTTTAGTTAATAAATGTAGTTATTTTTTTATTTTTTATTTTTTATTTTTTAAGTTGGAGGGAGTTTTGGTAAAAAGTGCTTTTGATATGATGTTTAACTTGACTTCATTTGAATTGACTTTACGAGTAGAATTACCAAACGGGCGAGACGTTTTTTTGCCATCCTCTTTGTTGGAACAAGTTAGCTATGGGTTAACAAGCGGGCCACCTCCAAGATATAATGAAGCCGAGCTAAAGCTGATGTTGATCTGCGTTTATTGGTCCGAAGACCAACCCTAAACTCATCGGCCCATTAAGAACCCAATATCAGAACCCAACCACATACAGAAACCACAATGCATGCATTAGAGAGAGAAATGTGTTGTTGTGTATTCCCGAATAAGATTTGTATCCAATTTATAAAAATCAAATGGTAACTATGGTCATGCCGTTTGAAATTTGAAGATTCTTTTGGAAACTCTTGAAACTTTTGGTCTGCGAAAGAATATTAAGTGTTAGGACATGGGAAAGAATATTAAGTGTTAGGACATGGGACATTCGGACATTACTACAATTGGTAGTTAAAATAACATATAATCACTCTCCAGCCCCATCAAGTCCAATCTAACTTAGCCTAGTAAAGAAATGAGTCATCTTAGGTTAGGCCCAACAAGTTGTAAAATTAATAAAGGTCTCATCATCCTGGCTTAAAGCTCCAAGCCCAAGTAGATCAATTCGGGTCCATGTCTATAATAGACTAATACGGTTAGCAAAGGAGATCTTCATAAATGCCCACTTCCTTCTTCTGAACTTATTCCACATGGGACTTAATAAGAAGGAAGTCAAATGGCAAGTTTTCAAACATGAGATGGTTAATAAAACAACTGTTTTGCATGAGATTCTCAACACTTTTCCTCTATGAAAAACGCATGAATATGAAAAAAGTGTTTTCCAAGAAAGAAAAAAATAAAAAAATAAAAAAAATCAAACACAGGATTTCTTATTTTTTGTAAATTTTCAACAATTTCTTCTCAACATGAGCCCGTAGATCGAGATGCCCTGCTGACATGCGGCTAATCCACTTAGAGGTAGTGGCAATTATAGGAGAGGGCAGCCTGGGGCCAATCTGATATAATCTGGGCCCATTCAATATTTGGGCCAGACTCGGATTAATTGATAGATGGCCCAAAGCTATCCCCGCCCAAAACAACCCAAATGAAGAGTGCTTATAATTTAGTGATTAATTTGTCCAAACAACATTTAGGGACCCTGAACAACTGATAAAAGCCCGATTTGGCCTAGTTTGGCCTGGCCCGATTGATTAAATGGATGGTCTAGGGCCTTAGATTTATGGCCCATGTTGGGTTTGAGACAGATATGGGCCTAAGTTTCTAAAGTAGGGCCGGACCTGGATATGCCTTGGCCGAGCCCATTATGGGCCTACTATACCCCTACTTAAGAGGGGTGTGCTATCTACAGTTGGACCGAATCATCTTTTCCACATGGTGATCTCATATTTTGTCTCTGGGGCTAGATGACCATGTCAATTGGAAGGTGAAATCAACCTGATGATCTGGGGCTGGGAAACATAGGACACTCAAAGTAAGAGTCCCTGCCTCCCAGTTCTATTAGGACTTGCGTGTGACCCCGGCCCAGTAATTCATGAGTAAGGCTTAAATCCGAAAATTCAAAACCATTCAAATCAATATCCCATCTTGCATTGGCTTCAATTGGAAACTTACTCTAATTAGAGTATGCAGAATTGTTAGATTGATATTGAGTATTAGAACTTATTTGATCTGTTTTGTTCTTTTATCCTATTCATGTGTTTCACTTTTGGTTTGAAAGTATGATCAACTCAGATTCAAGTAAATTCTGTGCGTCAAATCTAGAAAGAGGAGAGATTCCGAACAGTTCAGATTTTACAGGTAAGCTTTACTGCCCAAATTCTTTATCAATAAGAACATGTTCTTAGGACCCGTTTATATATTGTATAAAAGGAAAGGGGAGAATAATTCTCTCTCTAGATGAGTGGGCTCCACCACAGTTGTCACTATCAATTACTTTCAAACTCACCAAAAACATAAATTTTAAAATAAAGGTCACAGGACAAAAATTAAATACTAATATTTATTTACTTCCACTTTACCATTCAGATTACTTTTCCTACAAGTAGCCGTAGGTGGCCATTAAAAGTCCATAACCCTCTCAGCTTGCATTACGCGGCAGTTGCCTGACTGACCCCTTGCCTCACTACTAATTAAAAAAGACGGATTAGTTAGAGCTATATTTACCTTTTCCCCATCTTCCTATATTAATTCAAGTACAAATGATCGGCCACCTGCCCACGCTATTGAACCAAATGTCTCTATTATCCTAAAAGCACAACTATTGGGAAAAAAAAATTCATTCAGGTTTATTTCTATCCCATTTTATTTAGATGCGTTATCAATTCAACTATGTATATCACTTTATTTTTATAATAAATTTGATGTTGACTTTGGATATACGATCAACAAATATTAAAATTGGTTGCATAATCAATTCACCTGTGTATATCAATTCTTCTTTACTCCATCTCTAATGTTAAATTTAAATTTGAATGCATAATCAAATCAATGGTGCATATGATGGTGTCTTGACTAAAGTGAAATGTGGGACCTTTGCAGGTGACTTGTTCAATTCAAAGCAAAACAGATAAGAAGAAGAGGAAGAAATCAAAACTCACACTAAAATCAAGGCTCATTTAGGGGGCTAATGAGTGAAGGCGTACACGGCCGTGGAGATGTAAACAACAAGTGCAGTGGACACGAGCGTGATGAGCGTCGCGACTGCACGATTCGTGTCAGCTTTCCCACACGAAAGCCTCCCGATCCTGATCTGGATCACATTCACCATCGACAGCATCAAAAAGATGCAGCCCATCACGGACCCAGCGGCCGAGCCCATCATCCCAAACCTCAGGACCCTCAGATTGATGTGGGCTCGAAAGGCGTCGTCCACGTCCTTGCTGTTGAGGAGATTGATGGCCAGCTTCAAGCCCTGTGCGACCAGGCTCGAGAAGAGGAAGAAGCTGAAGGAGACGACCTCGAAAACCAACAGCTTCTTCGCCACATCTGGGCCCGCGTCGCATTTGTCCTCGAGGCTCCGCTGGCCTGGCGTGGTGAGGGAGAGGCCGACGAAGACGGCGATGGTGAAGAGGGAGTTGACGTTCACGAGGCCGTCGAGGGCGATGACGTGGACGCTGGTGGTGGACCGCCTGACGTCGGAGTCGTTGCGGTTGTATGGATCCTTTGCGTAGGTAGCAGATCTGGAGAAAGAGAAAGAGAGAGAGAGATTTTGAGAGAGGGTTTTGATTGAGAGGAATGTGAGAAGAGAAAGAGGGGGATTTAGGGTTTACTGGGGGACTTACTCTCCTTCCATTGTGGGAAAAGGGATGATCTGATTGCTTGCGTGATTGCTTGATTTGTTGGGATTGATTGAAATGGAGGAGTGTAAATTGTAATGCAAAATGAGATGAAACTTGAAAGAGGTTGTTTTCAAAAAGTGTTGGGAGAAAAGGGAAGGGACGACCGACCTTTTTTTTGTGTGTTTTTTTGGGTGGGTTTGCCTTTTTGGAGTTGCTTTATTACCAATGCCTGTAATGGGGTCACTATAGTACGGATATATCGTAAGACACAAGTAATCTGTCCTTCTCTTGATTGGCCCACTGGTCTCACATTGCCCGTGATGTTTACGCCATGCCGAAAATGGAGTGTTTGTGCTAAATATATATACTTTACTTAAAGAGGAATTTCGTCCCTCAACTTAAATTTTTATTACGAACGGTCTACGTGATTTTTTTTCTGTAGAGCTAAAAGTTCCTTTTTAAATTTTAAACAGTTAAAAAGTTTATAATACCCTTTTTAATATACTCTGTGCAATATACATAAAAAGAAAAATTGTTTTCATTAAGAGTTTCATTTAGAGAAAAAAAGAGAAAAAATTCGTTAATTTCGTGAAAATTATTTGACTTTACAAATCAAGGATTACGATAGATAAGAGAAAGAAAATGGAAAAAACTTATTCAAAAAGGGATAAATCATCCAAAAAATCTGCACGTGGGACTGGGCAAAAATCAAATAAATTTATTTAAGAAGAAGAAATCATCTAGAGGCATATAGGACTAGGCAAAACTTAGATAATTTTTTTCAAACTCGTATAAATTTGTTCCAAACTCAGATAAACTTGGTCTAAACTCGAACAAATTTGTTTCAAACTCAGATAAATTTGGTCCGAACTCAGATAAATTTGTTCAAAACTCAGAAAAATTGTTTAAAACTCAGATAAATTTATTTGATTTTTTGCAAATTTATCTGAGTTTTTGTCCAGTTTATCAGAGCTTCTGGGAAATTTATTTGAGCTCTTGGCAAATTTATTTGAGTTTCTTAGAAACTCTGATTAATTTTCTAAACTTAGATAAACTTTTTAGAAGAAGAAGTCTGCTACTATGTGATAGGCTTCTGCTAACGGGTTAGAACAAAACAACCCAGAAAGCGAAACAACAAAATCTCCTTCCAGACTACTTATTTTCCAAAAGCCCCAAAAAATTTTTAGACAAACTTACATGAAACGGAAAAGGGGAAAAAAGGCAAATTAAGACAACAACGGGTTTTTGTGTTATGCAGAACCCGTCGCCGGAGAAGGCCCGGACTGGTCATGTTTCCATCGTCGGGCCGTTGCCATCGTGGCTGGTGTAGTCGGAGATTGCCGACTTTGATCTGCAGAGCTCTTTGGTGAAATCCCTCGGTCATTGAGAAGAAGACGGAAGGGGTTCTCTAAGACAACAGAGAATGAGAGAAAGGGGCAAATTCATAGTTTTATGCTCAAACCATTGAAAGGGGCAAATTCGTCATAAAAATATATGATGTGACATATTAGGGACCTCTCACCAAAATATCTCCAATTGTATGGACTATAAACATTAGAAAAAAAGTTGTTGGATTGGAGGCCCTAAAAGACCGTGCTTAGAGACTTATGGCTAATTTACCCTTTTACTTATGTTAATCCTCCTCCTTGTGAGGGTGGTGTTGTCATGTGAGTTGTTGTGATTAAGTGAAGAAATGTATATTATGCTCCTTTTTAATGATATGATAAGCTTTAGGTTGCATGTCAATCTTTGTTTTTTTTTTTTACAATTACCAAATAAACCTTTAAATATCCCAAAAGATTGTCAATCTTTTTTTTTTCTTTTGCTATAATAATGGCTACAAGTGATACTTCAAAACGGTTGCCCCATGCATGTGATGATACCATAGTATAACATCACTCAACCATGAGTGTGTTGACAAAGGTCTTAAGGCCTAATCTTTTAATAGAATTTTTTATTTGAGTTTATTTTATTGGGGATTCCTGACACCATTATGTGATGGTTGTACCCTAGCCTTTTTGGATGCATTATTTCTACGAGAAATTCTATTTACACGCACCACTATTGTTGAAGACACCCACTTGCTTAGCTCACCACACTCATTTTATTTTTGTCAAGATTTTGTTGAGCTCACCCACCATAATACCCAAACTACACAGCTGAGCTCACCACACCCATTCCATTTCCATTCTGAATCCATCTAGCAGCGATTTCAAATTTTTGAGCATTTTGGGCGCCGAAGCCTCTTGTTACACCCCTTCCCGAATTAATGATGATTAAGGCTAATTAATTGAGATTTATTCTAATTAAGCATAATTAATCTAATTAATGTTTTTTAGTGACCAAAAAGCGATAAACAAGTCTCTAATGATTGAATTAAGTATAATGAAGTGGATTTGAGTGATATTGAGATCGTTGAATTGAAATTTAGTTTAAATGAGTAGGGAAACGGACTTCTTCGTAAATACGAATTTTCACGTATTTCGTCGAATACGGTAATTCTTGGTACCATCGCGTGTAACTCGATTAATTAAAATAACTTTCACAAAACACTCGACTAGTTTTGACTTAAGATTAGTCAAGTGGACCTTCATTTGACCTAAAATATAAATGAGTGTATGAAAGTGGAATTAAATGCAAAAGAGGCCTTATATAAGCAAAGAGATGCACTCTTTTCCATTTTTCAAACCCTAGGCACTTCCTTCCCATTTTCTCTCCATCTTCTCCTATTTTCTTCATCAAACATCAAGATTAAAGAGCTCAAGTGATTTTGGAGAGTGGATTCATCATCTTCATCTTCTTCCTCACCTCATTCTCCATTGTTAGAACTTTGGAGCTTTGGTAAGGACCCAACCTTCTCCCTTTGAACTACAAGTAAGTATCTTAGAGCTTTTATAGGATTTCCAAGTTCCATTAAATGTGTAGAGGTGGTTACTAGCATTAATGGCTCATAAATGTCCTTTTTTCTTGTTTTAATGGAAAATAGGGTTTGATTAAAAAGGGGTTTGACCTCAAATCAAGCTTAGAAAGAGAAGTTTTGTCCAATAAGCTTCAAGAGAGGCAAGTATACATAGTCCTATGTGATTAATGTCAATGTTTTACACATTCTATTATTTTAGAAGTTTTTATGTGATTTCCATTGTAGATTAGATTTGATTATTGTGGATTAAATGATGGATTAGAAGTGTTGTGTGTATGATGAATGATGATTGAGGATGGGAACAAGAGGTTCCATGATTTAATTGCAGGTTTGGATAATTTTGGAGTAGTTTGGAGTGAAGGAAGAAAATGCTCAGAAATCCCGAAACTGGATTTCTGGAGCGTTCGCTCGAGCGAACTGCTCTCTGTTTGGGTCCGCTCGAGCGAACATAAGTCTACTCGAGTGACCTGCTCTCTGGATGGGATCCGCTCGAGTGAACCAATGTCCGCTAGAGCGAACTTGGGCTAGGCCTAGGCAGTCCCTTCTGTTATAGTCCGGTTAGATTTCGGGTTTCATTCAATTGTGAATGCTACCTATAAACGTAATTGCTTCCTATGAAAGTAACCACTTCCTAAATTAGTTTTAGCGTGAATTATAAAGTGATTAGAAGCTAAGTGAATTAATGAACAATAAAAAAGAGATCTCAATTGATTGAACCATAAACTTAACAAAGTGTTGAATGATCAATGGGTTATAGACTAAACCTCCATGAGTGATAATTACGGGGACTCTAATGTACTTATTATCTAAATGTGGTGTCCATCAAGAATAACACATTCATTAGATAACCAATGGTTACACTTGAATGGTTGGTGGGAATTAAGTAAGAAATGAGTGGAATTACTAATTATCCTAATTCTCTCATTGAATTGTGAATATGTAGGGTTGTAAATGGGTACCCGATTCTCCGATTACCCGAAGGTTCCGACCCGTTAGGATCCGGGTCTGGGTCTTTATTTTGGTCCCGATAAGAAAATGGTTCCGGTTCCGGATCCTTTTTTTAGAACCGATACCTAAACGGTTCCGGTTCCGGATCCACAGTGGCTCAGACCCGTGGACCCGAGACCCGACCCAATATATACTAACATAAGGTAACTTTATTATGTGAGAACAGAACCCTTTTTACTTTTCTACTTTTCTACATTAGGGTTTTCTATTTTTCTACATCTCATAGCCTGTTTGGATGTGATTTTTGAGTTTTTGGTTAAAAATGTCTGTTATTGATAGACAAAATGTCACATTAGTGTTTGTAGGTACGTGATCCAATTGAAATGTGAAAAAAGCATAATTTTTTTAAAGAAAAATACAGGTATTAGTCTAGACCCGGAACCGGAACCAGACCCGCCTCACAAACGGTTCCGGTTCCGGTTCTGGTTCCCATTATTCTTAACGGTTCCGGTTCCGGTTCCGGTTCCCCTTCTTAGAAAACGGTTCCGGTTCCGGTTCCACCCTGGACCCGAACCGGAACCGACCCGTTTACAACCCTATGAATATGTCTACATTGTAAGTAGTAATACCGAACTCTAATGAATGTTTATAGTGACTAGAGTGATGTATGATCTTTTCGATTGTTTTGACTGGACTTATTGAATTGAATTGAATCTAGGAATGTGAGAAAGGTGTTGACCTTTAAGTCTGGCACTACATAGCTATTTCATTAAATGAATGATTATTCCTACTACAGTAGATGGATTTGGGGGCGTTCCGGAACTCCGTGGTGATGCTAGTTGCCCCTGGCCCGGGCACTAGTAAGTCCCACAATATTTAATGATTGTCATTGAAAGATTGTGACTAAACTATTCCTTCCATTTGGAGGATGAATCCTTCCTTTGAAGGAAGATGGTAAATAATGAAATGAAATGCAATGAGTGCTATTGTAGTTGCCTATTGTTTATGTCTAGTAAATTGATTCTAATGACATTATTATGGAATAAATTGTTAGAATTGACAGAAATGTGATTCAATGAAAATGTATGTATTAACATGTGATAGCATAGAACTATATGTACATTGTTGAACCATCGTGTACATTAGTGTTATTGATGGCATTATAGGCCCAATTGCTAATACTGGCCCTGCATCGGCCCCAGCGCCAGCGGAGGAGACCGCTCCTGTTCCTCCAGGAGGATTGATAGAATGGAATAGACGGGATACCAATTGATACGAGTATCCGAGTGCGTCATGAAATGGAGATTCATTTTGGGGGAATTCTTTTGGAATGTTTAGATTCTTTTTGAGAGAAATTATTTTTGGGAATTTGATTTTGGTCACCTTGTATTGTATTTGTATATACAAGGGTTGACAAAACATTTCATGTATAAGATTCTCACTTTTGATTAGGACTATACATTGATGAATGGATTATGTTAAATATAAATATGTATTCCATAATTTGTATATTTGACAGGATATTGTATGATTATCCCTTATGAACTTTGCCTTAACTTCAATTAATTCAGGGTTTACGGGAGTAAGTGTGGTTCGCGATCCGGGGGTTTATCGGATCTCGGGCCCGGGTCGTGACACCTCTTCTCCACTACATAGCTCTTCTTCTTCTTCTCCATCCATCGCCCGTTGAGCTCAAACAAGTCCGCTCTTCTTCTTCTTCTTCTTCCGCTCTTCTTCTTCTTCTTCTTCTTCTTCTTCTTCATAGATTTATCAATTTCATATTATTTTTTAGGTTGTAATTTATGCATTAGAGAGTATGGACGTTTGCAATAGATAGGGAAGTCCCTAATGAATGAAATGGATGGGAGTTTCGAACTCTAAACCCGGGCCAAAGTTAAAAACCCATGGCTCATTTTATACTCTTTCGTGATCTGTTCGGTAATCCAAAAATGTGCACGGATTGTTTGCACGGCCATTCAAAACCATGTATCTTATATATGCACGGTTCCTTCATAACGTGTAAATGGAATATGCGTTGTTCATTCATAATGTGCAAATGGAATTTGCTCGTTTTCATTGCGCCGTGCAGTATCAGTTTGCACTGTCCTTCTGAACCGAGCAGTACAAAAATATAATATCTTTTTATATGCTGTTTTCTGTTATTGATTTTCATTTTTAACAGATTGGGAGGGATGCCGAAAAGACCATCTCGCTTTATAAGTGGCAGTTCTTTGACGACAGGTGGACGGAGTAGTTCTTCTAGCGAGCCATTGAGAGTGCGGACCAAGATTGGTGTTACGAGACCGCGTGGCCAATGTGAGAATGCAAGTTCTTCTACCTACGGCTGTAAGGTCCGTGACCTTACTGGGTCAGTTGGGCCCAATAGTAGGCCCATTGACTCGTCTAACTTGCTATTATCTTAATTAATTATATTTTAGATATTTAAGTGGGTTTAGATCATGAACGAGTTTCTTCTAGTATTAGAATAGTGTTTGTGAAATTTCGTGCGATTCCGAGTTCGTTTGATCCTAGCAGGGGGTAGTTTGTAATTTTAGGAAAAATTTAAGGGTTTTCCGAAATATTCCAAACGTCGTGACTTTTGGGTTCCTTGGAAAGGTTTCTTCTCGCTGATCATTTTTGTCTCTTGATTTGTCGCGATACGAGAATTAGAAACCCTTCAAGTGGTCCGTTCTTCACCAGACCCACTGAAGGGATAATCTAGTCATTTTCTCCCTATCTTCTTCTTAAACAAAGATTAACCTTAATCTCACTTTTATCTCTGCAACAAAAGAGAGTAGCATCCCCTTTCTTCTTCATCTTCTCTTCTCAAGCGCAGGACTCTAGCCCGGAGAGATCAACTTCGCGATCTGAACCGCTAGTCTTTATCCTTTCGATCCCCTCTTTCTTCCGGTACCAATTTGGTAAGATTTTTCACAATCTCATATTTTTATTTTATCTCTATTTGGTTAGATTAGGTCCGATCTTGATCTTTTTCCTTTCTTTATTCTCCTTTGCATTCTAGGTGGTGTTTGGTTGGGTTAGATTGTGGATCTTGTGGTAGAAAGGCTTCTCCTCAAGTTTTACCCAATTTCGATCTTCTTCTGGGTTGAGGCAAGTAGATATGCAAAATATAATTCATATGTCTGTATTGTTCTTATTGATTTGGCTATGCTTCTTATTAGGTTTCCCGTTATTCCAAGCATGATTTAATATAAATTGGGAATTTTTAAGCTAGTTTAGGTTTTTTTGGGGAAATTGGATTGAAATGGATAAATTAATGATATTAGGTTGCTTAGAATTTGTTTATTTGATTCAATGGAATGGGATAAATGGATTGGATCGTTGGGAGAGCATGAGGCTCTATTTTATGCAGGTTGTAGCCTTTGGAAAGGCTTGGAAATGGAGAATGATTGGGGGTGGAAAAGTTTCAGAAATGATCTGAAACTGCACTGATCCCGTACTTTCGGTCAGCCCTCGGTCAGGGTTCGGTTAACCGAACTCAGGAGTTCGGTCAGCCAAAACCCATTGTCGGTCAGAAAACCATAGAGCGATTATTTAGCTTCTGGTGAACGTCGATTCAGCTATCGGTCCATGTTCGGTTAGCCGAAATCAGCGTGTCGGTCAGCCGAACCCAAGCTCGGTCAGAATTCCGAATAGCTGGTTTTCAGCTCTTATGAGTTCAGTCTGCCGAGTTTCTAGGTTCGGTTAACCGAACTGATGAATTCGGTTAGCCGAGGGCTAACCGAAATTGCCATTTTGCCTTTTTTTATTCTGGACTAAGACGGTAACTTAGGTTTGGGACTTAGATGTTGGAAACCCTTAATCTACTATCACATGACCATAAATGAGATTGAAATCGAAACACGTGGCTTGGTGTGAATTCGATTGGGTTGTCTAGGTATTCGTGTATTAGCATGGTCTAACTAATTGTGTATGGAACTAAATGGACTGATGCTTAACATGATTGTACACCAAGGGATTTCCTAAGAGCATCGTCGATCCGAATTCCACACGTACTCTGTTAGAATTTATGGAGTACAGGAATGACACCACTTGCCTAGGATTGGATTGTAATTCCTCCTTGACTTGTAACTTGTATCCATCGTTTATATTCCTTGTACATTCTCTTGGCATAACATACTTAATTAATTATGAAACATAAATCCTTGTAGGATTTAGGACTTGGACCTGACTTTGAATGTACCTTAGGAACCTGTGTTATGTCTTGATAAATATGACTGGCTAGCATGGGAAGGGATTATTGTGTGTTGTACTTGTATTGTATTGTCTTGAATGAGATAATCCCTATACTCGTGTCCTGTACATTGAGCTAGCCAGACTTGCTTGTCTTGTTTTTCGTGTGTCAACACCACTACGTTTTATTCGCATATCATCGCCATCTGCAGTTTAGGGTATTATTGACGGGCTGATTACTCGGTCATCGGGATGGGCAGTTGGCGTTAGGCGGCGTCCATGGCATTGAATAACTGGAAGCGGGCTTGGACCGTGCTGCTATTCCAAGAACCGGGAGATAAGATCCCACTGAAGTCGGACTTTGGTATCAGTAGTCTTGTCTGGATTACTACTGGTACCCCGGGAGGTGGTTTAGACATCCTCAGAGTCTCCCTCTTGTTATTTGTATGGTATTGCATTGTCTTGATAGTGGTTATTGCTAGATGATGCTAGGATTCCCGTTATTGCTTCTGTTTATTACTCTTGCTATATGCCTAGCTCCGATTCTTGTATTCACATGATTATTATTTGTCATTATTATATATTTGATGCATGTCATGTTTATTATGCTTTCCTTATCTATTGTTCAACATATTGTTGACTCTATTCCTTGGTGTGCAGACACCTCAGGTGGTTACTATTACTACGAGGAGCAGACCGGTGAGGAGATCTCAGAGGATCTCTAACCAGAAAAGGAGGAACGAGAGTGGCGTGCGATTACGTAGAGCAGCGTCATCACATCTGGTATGAGAGAGATTCACATAGAACTTCATTTAGATATATTATTTTATTTATTTCTCTCGTTGAACCTTTATTTCATTGACTTTAGCTCTTTAACTGGCCTTGTTTATTGGGTTGGCCAATGTAATAAATTAACTTAACTCTTTAGTTTTGTTTATTACTCTTGCAACTTTAATGTTTAATGAGAAGTATTATTCACTGATGAAATTCCATATGCCTAGAGTTGTATGAACTCTACATTTATTATACTACATGAGGCTTGAAATATTATATCCTCATCGCGGACTTACGATCCGTGGGCCCAAATAACAAAATTTTAATTAGTCCTAAATTTCACTCTCCGGATCCAGTTTATTCTTTAATCGGGTTTGGGGGATGTTACAACGGCCGTCAACGGCCAACGACGTCTAAACGAAGACGTCGATTGCAGCCGGTCGAGGAGGATGTTGACAGTTCTTCAGAAGATGATTCCTTAGACGAGAACGCACAGCTAGGGGTGAAAATGTAGCGAGTGATATGCGGGCCGTGCCGTGTCGGGTGCAACCTTTTGGGGTCAGCCCAGCACAGCCTAGGAAACAGCTCTGGTCGTGTCGTGCTGGGCCAGGCCCTAGTCGGGCCTGGGCTGTGCAGCCCGTGGGCAGCCCACAGATCCCCCTCCCCATTTTTTTTATTTTTTTTAATTTTTTAAGTCTAAGAAGACTTAGACTCTTGGTCTTAGACCAATTTCATTAAAATAAAGAAATTAAGAGAAATAAATAAGTAAAATAACACTAAAGATGTTTTGAAAAAATACATCAAATAAATTGTATTTCCTTAAAATTTAAGTTAAAAAAGTTCAAAATATTTACAAGTTTGAACTTGGATCAATATATATAATGAAATTCAAATCTTCTAATAAATGAAAAAAGAATTACAACTTTAGAAACCTATGATACATTCTAAAAAATAAATCACAACTTTAGAAACTTATAATACATTCAAAAATATAAATTACAACTTTAAAAACCTATGATACATTCTAAAGAAATAAATTACAAGTTGAAAGCCTATTTTACATTCTAAAAAAAACTATACTACGATATATGTAACGCTGCTAGCGTGTCTTTTATCTCGAAATCATTATCGAGGTGTTGTTCTCTATCCTCTACTTGATACCAATCCCGTAAGCACATGCAGGTCTCAACGGTTTGTTCTGTAAGCATAGTCCTTATGGGGTCAATAAGGCGCTCACTTGAACTAAATGCCTGCTCTAATGCAACTGTAGATGTTGGTATTGTTAGTATGTCACGGTCTATGGCGGAAAGCATGGAGAATTTAGTTTCAAATGATTTCCACCATGCCAAAAGATCAAAATCATCTTCTTCATTATCCGAGATTGAAACAGGATCGCTCCCCAGGTACATTGTTAATTCATTAAGGTTGTAAGAGGATCATTTGGAAGAAGAGGAGTTACTTCCGTGAGATTTCTTCATAATACTCCAAATGACCTTCTTTTATCCTTTATGTACTTTGGGAGGGCCTATTGGGACCGTGGGTGCTATGGATCTACCTAATCGGGTAGCATAATCCAAATAAAGTGTTTCTAATTATGTCTTAACTGTAAACATGTCATTTATATTCGTTGTATTCATATTAGAGTTTATTTCATCAAGAAGGGCTTCTACACCTTTTAATTTCAATCTAAGGTCTAATGCAACAGCTATACAAAATGTTAAAGGAGCTATTCTCCAATATTGTGAAAACTTTGCCTCCATTTGTACACACATATGTTGAAAAATTGAAAAATCCCTATACTTTTTAAAAATAAGACTTATTTCATAAAAATGGGTTAAAGCTTGATTTGATGTGGGATAATATACCCCGAAAAAAAATAATGTTGCATAATGAAAAACTTCTAAAAAATCTCTTATTAAAAATATGTTCATGCTCCAAATAAAGTTGACAATATTGATTTAGTGCTATTTTATAGGCACATGCTTCTTTTAACATTTTATAGGTAAAAATTCCATCTATGCTTTACATCTTGTGATATTTTCTTTGGTCTTAGACCCAAATTTACGCATATGTCCCTCTACCATTATTTTCGCGAGGGAGAACCAAAAATGTATCCTACAATCCATTTAATACTCTTTAAATCATCTCTAATATATTCCACCTCTACTTATATGATAAGATTTATGATGTGGCATGCACATCTATTGTGAAATAGATCCTCATTTAAATCAAGTTGAATCGCAGGTTTTAGTAAATCTGCTGCGATATTGTTAGTGCTTGCATTATCTAAAGTTATAGAAATTTTTTCATTTTTAATTTTATATTCTCTAAGTTTCTCAATGATGATGGACCCTATCCTAGCACCAGTGTGTGGGAATTCTAATAAATAAAACGAAATCATTCTTTTCTGCATCACCCAATCACTATTAATATAATGTGATGTGATTGAAATGTACCCCGGATATTTTTTAGAGGTCTATAAATCTGAAGTTAAAGCCACTTTTCTGGGTATATTTTCAAAAATATTTTTTAAATTATCTTTTTCTTTCAAAAAAGTTTGTATTACATCATTTCTAGCAGTAACTCTAGATATTTTCTGCCATGAAGGAACGAAGGTAGACCTCAAAAATCTTTCAAAGGATCGGTCTTCGAAAAGTATAAATGGTAATTGGCAAACTATTATAAACTTAATAATTGTATATCTAGCATTAGCATGGTCATAGTTGAAAACTCCTAAACCACCAGAATAATCTGTTTGAGAAAGTTGTGTTTGAATCATCCCACCTCTTACCCCATGGTCCCCCATCGTTAGCGGTATTCGTGTGTTTGAGTATACACTTTTTCATGTGTCTATTAAGGTGGCCAGTGCCGCTTGATGATTTGGCACTAAGGAGATTTTTGCAATATTTACATTGTGCTTTCTCTTATGTTCCTCCTTTAGGACAGGGGATAGTACCTTTAACAAAATAAGACCATACAGAAGAAGTCAATCTTGTTTTTCTATTCTTTTTAGTTGTAGAAACCGAACATGTAAGATCTTATGGATTATTACTATATACTTCTATGCCCTGACTTTGATCTGAATAAATAAATTCAGGATCTTTCTCATTTAGAGAGAAGTCAAGATTGAAAGGTTGTGATAGTCCAGCCATTTTTCTAAAAAAAATATTTAAAAAAATTAAATAAATAATTATGTATAATGTGTTTTTGTGATAATTTATATAAGAAAGGGGAGAAGATGAGACTTAATATATAATATTACTATGTATATTATTACTAAATAAAACTCAAAATTAAAGATAATGAATACCTTTATGAGAGAGAGGGCGCTCATGGAGAAGTCCTTCTAAGTTGAATCCTCCACTTTAGATAAGTCACCCTCACTCTTCACTTCTTAGAAAACTTTGTAGAGAGCTTAGACTTTAGAATGAGACTTAGGAGAGCTTAGAGCTTAGAGCTTTAGAACTTTAGAGGGAGTGTGAGAAATGAGAGAGTAGATGAGTGTAGAGAAATGAGAGGATTGAGGGCTATTTATAGAATTTCTAAGTGATAAAATGACATAAAATACCCCATCATATGACCGTTTTATAGTAGTTGGGGGGAGGGTATAATGGTAAAAAATGATCAAAGGACACCAATCCCCCCCCTTTAACTGTTTATAGCTGTTAGGGGGTTAAAAATGTAAAAAAAAAAAAAAAACTCCATTTGACCGTTTTTTGAGAGGTTTGAGAGGGGGACTACACCAAAAATCGCTATTAAGAACGGTTTTAAACTGTTTCTAATGGATTAAGGAACAATTATGATCCGTTCTAAAAAGGGGTGTTCCTAATACTTTGGAACGCTCCATATTCGTTCTAGAATATTATTATGGAACGGGTCGAAACCGTTCCTAAATTTATTTTGTGGAACGATTTCAACTCGTGTCAAAATTATCTTTTTGAAACGATGTGGAACCGTTCCTGAATGCAAATGTTTGGAACGCTTTTAGCCCGTTCCAAAATTATATTGTTAGAACGATATTAAATCGTTTCTAAATATGTTTTTGTGGCATAATTATGAATCGTTCCTTAATTTTTATTGTTGGAACATGTCCGAACCATTCTGGAAGCTGGTCCTAAATAGTATAATAGTACAGTTACAAACCGTTCCTAACTGATGATGAACAAGTCCCAAACACAGAACAACATTTCCTCATTCTCTCAAATAAGAATGGCAACTGTCATTCTTCTAAAAACACAAGATTTCTTTTTAACTTTAACACATCTCCATCTTCTATACACTCTTCAACGGAGTACTAAATAGCAAAAAGAGGGAAAAAAGCCCTTAACCTAAAACACATCAACATAGAAATCAAAACAAGCAGACAAGAAAAGAACGAGTCTTGGTACCTTGTTTCCTCGCTGATGTAATCTCTTTCTCTCTCTCTCTCTCTCTCTCTCTCTCTCGTGCTTCCTTCTACTTTTTCCTTTTCTTTTTTCTTCTCTGTCGATTCCGTTCTCTGTAGAGTTGCGCAAGTCTTTGGTTAATATCCCTCCCATCCATTCTTTCCAACTTTGGTATACTTGCCCATATAATTTAATTAGTGAGGAGACGTGCAAGTGTGGAGACTTTTGGAATGATTTTTGTCCAATTTTGTCGGGAAGGAGTACTTGTGCAAGGAGTTTTTATTTCATTTTTGGCGGGACTCGTAAAAATCCGATTTTGGCACAAATTTACATTAATGATGATTTGTGCACACTTACGTCCATCTCAATATATATAGTTTATAATATTCTAACTTATATGTAAATTATTATTTTTTATTTTTTTAATCTCATTTATTGTTTATTTCAAATTGATCGAACATAGTGATTGGTGTAAAATCTAAGGTGGGGCCATGCCCAACTATTTCCAAAGTTGCTTATTTATTTTAATTTAATAGTTCTTCGTTATTTCAATAAGATTGTGTAAACCTTTATTATTTATTTTAATGTGGTATTCCACGATATTAACGTATGACCAATATCGATCAACTTTTAGGTTGGGTCCTTACACTAGAACTAGGGGTGTTCATGGGCCGGGTTGGGCAGGGCTAAGGCATTCCAGGCTCGGCCAGCCTTTAGAAATATTGGCTCAAGCCCGACCCAAACCCCGACACAGGCCATAAAATTTAGGCCTGACCCCGCCCATTTAATCAATCGAAACGAGCTGAACCGAGCTTTTCATCACTTTTATGGGCATTAGAGCACTAATTAAATTAAATTATATGCATTTCTTACACAAGCCGGGCTGGGCCAAGCTATGGACTTTCCATCACTTAATCCAAGGTTGGGCCCTAATTACGTATCAAGGCCGGGGCCAAAGCGGGCTAGGCCCGGATCGGGCTCTGGCTGGGCCGGCCCATTAGCACCCCTAACTAGAACAATGAGCATCTTCAATAATAATTGGGTTACTCAAAAACTATTTAATCAATTAATTAAAATTACTTTTGTACCAGAAAAATAGTAGTAGGAGATTAGGAAAGCTTTAAAATAGTTCCTCGGCATATTGGATTTTGGCACGGTGTGTTAATTAGGAACGGTTTCAATGTGTTCCTACTTTGGAACATTTTATAAACGTGCCGGAAGAATGTTCTTAATTAAAATCGGAATTTGGCACGGTGTTTTAATTTAGGAGCGATTTCAATGTGTTCCTACTTTGGAAAATTTTATAAACGTGCCAGAAGAATGTTCCTAATTAACATATTTGATGTAGTTGGGTTTTCAAAAATATAGTCGCTGGGCCCTTCCGCTGGTCGTGCCTCGTGCCGTGCCTCGGGCCTGGCAGCCCTGGCCTGGTGTGACTGGCCCGGCCCGACTTGTTGACCAAGTCAACGGGCCCAAGCACAGTTTTTTCGTGCCGGGCCCGTGCTGGGCCCATGCTGGGCTTGGACCGCCTACCCATATATACACCCCTAGGCACAGCCGTCCAGTCCTCCTGGAGCGGCAGCGGGGGAGGGTCTCGCCGGTCCTATTCTCGACGGTCTGGTGAACCTACTGTCCTTATCAGTATTAGGACGCAAGTAGCCATATCGATATGGACGGGGAGGTAAACTTGCAATCTTATTATGTTTTAATTAATCATTTTTCAAATAAGATGTGTTGGAGTTTATAATAACATATATTAATGAATATTTTACCTATAATGTGCAGGAATGTGACCCACTCAAATGTATCAATCATTGGTACAAGCTGAAGGATTGGTACATACCTCTGCACTGGATGGGGCTGATCTTCATGTTTCTCGGTTTTGTGCTATTATAGAAGAGTCTGGATTGGCATACTTGAAGCGTTTCTCATACCGATATATCTCCTTCCATTTGGCATCGAGCTTTGTAGAGAGATGGCGGTCTAAGACAAATACCTTCTACATGCCATTTGGCGAGATGACGATCACCTTATATGATGTGGATACTCTCCTTGGCATCCCTGTAACAGGTATTCCTATCCACGTATCGACAAGTATGGGATTTACTGATCAAGTAGATTTACTTGAGCGTGGATTAAGTGTGGATAGGGAATCTGAGTCAGCTGAGTTGAGAGTGGTGCGTGGTGGTGTTGTGAGGATGGGGTGGATCAAACGAGTGTGCGGCAATGAGACTCTTGTGTCATCTGTTGAGTAGGTAGAGTGTGCAGCTAGAGGCTATCTTCTATATTTGTTAGGCTGCACACTCTTCACCGATAAGTCATCAACTCGAGTTCCCATCTACTACCTATCTTTATTGATGTACTTGGGCCGGGTCGATCATTATGTATGAGGGGTTGCCGCACTGGCATATCTATATCGCCAATTGGGGACCGCCACGAGGGCAAATGTGCGACAGATTATTGGATATCTGATGTTGCTCACGGTAAATGTGTACACTTTATATATATACATGTTCCCTCGTAATTGATCCTTTAAATTTTATAATTAATAATTGGTATCATTTGCAGGCTTGGGTGTACGAGCACTTCCCATTTGCCCGTCCTCCTGCACGGTGGGGATATATTGCTGGAATGCCTCGAGCGAGCCGCTGGAATCCTAGTCAAGATTCCTGGATTGCGAGGGAGAACATACAGCTAATGCATGAGGGGTTGTACGCCCTACATCCGAGTGAGGTGAGCGACCAATAGAAATCCTCTCAACTATATTTTACGTTATTTACTTTTACTTTTGACTATATTAATGTTTTGTTATATTTACTTCTCACAGGTGGCTTAGGATCCGTACACTGCTGATAGGGCTCAACATCTATTTCATCAGATATCTTTCTTTTGTGGTTGCTTGAGATCGCTAGATGTCATCGAACCCTACCACCCACACAGGGTTCTCCAACAGTTTGGCTTTGTACAGACCATCCCACCCGCACCGTTCGCCCCCATTCGTGCATCATGGGGTTTTACTGTTGGAAAATATAAGGTCTCCTATAGATTTCTAGACCAATACTGGGTTACATGGGAGGATCATATCTTATCAGTAGCGCACCGCGGCCATTGAGCGCAACAAGCATGGGAGTGTGCATCAACTACCTCGAGTGGTTTTGTAGGATTTCACACCCTCGAGTATAGAACCTCGATCGTCATTCCCACTATGACTCTAATGAGGGTAGATATGACCCGACTCCAAGAACGGTGAGGGTGTACACTTTATGTATCCATGTTTTCCAACTTTATGTATCCATGTTTTCCAAACTATCTTAAGTATTGACACATTTTATTATTTGTCATAGATCCTTCGAGCGAAGGACCATCTTCGTGCACGATTGCGTGAACAGAGCAGCCAGCTGATTTTTATTATCAGGCATTGCAGACCACCATCAAGATCCTGGATGGCTTGCTGATGACATACCGACGACGTAAGAGCCACGATTAGTTATGAGATGTGGGACGTTGGATGGGACTTTTTTTTAGGATTTATAAGAATTCATATGTACAGTCTTTTTCTGATGAATGTTGGATGTACACCTTTTTTTATGAATGTTGGATGGGCCATTTTTTTATGAATGTTGGATGGGTTTAGTCCTTGATTCATTTTGGTGTATTGCTATGTTCATTATTTTGATGAATCAACGTTGGATAGGAACTTGTATGATTTTGATCAAAATGGAATGAACACTGCTATGTTAATTATTTAGATATGTTATAATATAAGACTGCACGACCAACAGGTTCCGTTGATACAATATATTGAACAGCACTGTAATGTTGTGCAAATATATACTGCATGACATTATAGAACCGTGCATGTAGAAAATGCATGGGATTTGTCCGCCGTGCAATAGCAAAATGCACGGGATTTGTCCGCCGTGCAGTATGGGTTCTGCACGATGATGCTCATCCGAGCAGGGGTCTAACACATATATTTTGTTTGTTTACATCAAATCTGATAACATAATAATATAAATTTTGCATCCATTTCATCAGCCATCCATTAAAAAACATATATTGTGTTTGTCTACATCAAATTGGATATAAATATTCAATTGCTGTCAAGATTAACTGTCTCCTGTGTTGCGACACTGTCTCCAATTATATCTCTGAATTGCTTGATGCTTTGAGCATATGGGAGTTGCCATCCGTATGCGTTAAGATAGTGGTGTCTAAGCCAATTTGTAGCAATGAGAGGCATGGGAGCCCCGAGTTTCATGAAGACCTAAACAAAATGGTTTCCATTGACGAAACCAAGCGCGATAACTGTGCGAGAACTTGATGGAATTCGGGGATGATCTCAAAAGCAGGAAAGTAAGGCACTGATGCAATGAAAGGTGGACCAATACAACGTTATAATATGAAGATATCAGGTGACCTATGTTCGACATTGTCATCCACCTATCAAATGAAGGATTGCTTTCATAGTACGACAATACGTAATTCAGCTCCAACCCTTTCCTCTCCTCCATATACCAATGAATAATAATTTTGATGCCTTTGCAATTCACTGCTCGAATCCATTCTAACATGCATCCAACTATCCTCGCCCATGCCCAGAAGATCAGCTATAACTCTGAATCCACAGTTACCATCAGCTGCAACATCCTTAACAGTCTAGATATAGGGTCCTAGAGATTGAGGAAGCAAATGCTCTAACGTGCATGACCAAGTGCGACGGACACTCGGTTTCTCCTTCTTCTTCGTTACACCAGTATTGTTTAATCTAGCCGGAATGCTTTCTTTCATCGAGAGCGCATGCTCGAAAGTAGATGGTTCTCGACGTGTAGACCGATCCAACTTCTTTTTTTTTTCGCCGATAACCGACCGCGAGTATTCAATTTAACATCCGGTTCAAGAAGAGAAGTAAATGAAAGATTTCACAAATCTCTAAGTTTTTTCAATATTTGTATTTTACCCCTGTAATCACTACTCTGAAATTTCTTAGCGATCAACTCGAACTCGGAAGTTGTGGTCAACTTAGGGGTTTCGTTCACCGTAGTGGCCTCTAAATTGAGCTTCCGCCAATAGTAGTGTACATAGCTTAGTGGTATTTGAGAGCCTTCCCTTATGTACTCGGCAATTTCGTGTGCACATGGTAAACCATGAGACTGTCGAATTACGCACCCACATGCCGCCAAGTCTAGACCAATATCACATGCTCTTATCAACTCATTTAATACTATATCGAAAGCATTCCTTGCTAGAAATCCTCTCAACTCACGAAACAGTGCCGGTTTGAACTTATGTTGCACGGTGTTCAAACTCTTTTCAAAAGAAGTTTTTATCTCCGTAAAAAGCAACTCAAGCAAGGCATGGATAACCTGCCCGGACGAATCAAAGCTACAGCTCGATTTGCCTAGGTGTCTCTTTAATTTTGCATGTGCACTCTCAGCCCAGTTCGTGGTGACATTCCCAAAGTGCATATGTCCAAGCAGCCACAAATTGCTCCTTATGCTTAATCAACCACGACTTCTTCACATACTCAACAGCATGTGGATACCCGCAAAAATTCCATTCCAATGCACTTAGAAGTTGCATGTAGTCGTTCTTAATGGGAGAGACTACCAACATGTTCTAACAAGAGATAAATGCATCACATCTGTCGTTGGTCTCATACAAGTTGCCAAGATGTTCTTATTAATATGCCACTTGCATAATAAGTTTGTTGCATTCGGAAAAACAACATTGATTGCATTCATTAGCGCTAATTCTCTGTCAGTGACAATCACACGGGGCATAATGCATCCATCCATTAATTCCTTAAGCCTCTCCAAAGCCCAGCTGTAGTTATCATCCCTCTCTGATTCAAGGTAAACAAAAGTAACGGAGAACGTCAGTTGAGTAGATGTGATACTAACAATCTCAAGCAATGAAAGTCGATATCTATTAGTCTTGTACATGGAATCCATTATCAAAACTTCTGAAAATGCACGTAATAACTCAACAGATGATGTATGTGCCCAGAATAGGTCCATAATAACATTTGTTTTATCGTTGCTAGTGTGATACTCAATGTAGTTATTCTCATCCAACTATATCATGAGTTGATGCATCTGTGATCGACCAACCATCTCTGTCACCCTAAACTTTTGATGAGCATTATAGATGCTCTTCATCATAGTGGTGTTGTGCACATCCCTTTCCTGCAATGTTCGAAGGATATTCCTCGACTTCACCAAACTCTTAGGCATATCAATCAAAACGTTGATTTCTTCCTCAGAATGCCTCCCAGCAAACAAATGCCCCTCGAGATATTGTGCGCTTGGATGATTGTGCACCCCATAAACCACAGTTGCCATCCAATCATCGTCAGTTGTCAACTTTCGGCCCTTTAAAGAAAAAGGGCAACTACACTTCTTCGTTCTCGTTGCCTTACTAGGATTTTTCTTTTCGAAGACCTTCGATGGACCCCTGTAACTACCACTTCTATCATAAGAAAAAAATATTCTCGCTTTCCTACCATCTCCACCAGCATCTGAAGTTTTGATTACAATTACCAAGCCATATTTATTTCTAACATCCCTTGTCCATTAGATTAGGCCCTCGGCTTCTGAATATCGTGTCAATGGTGAAGACATTAGTAAAATCCAAAAAGCACTCACTGGCACTGGTTGAATCAATTTCGTGAAAATATTATTACAAATTCTTAGTTTATCACTGCACGAGCCTTTACAACCGTGCAATATTATACTGCACGATCTATATAGGCCGTTCTTAATCTATATGCTCAATTTCCCGTGGCCATTCAAGAATAATTTGTACGGCATTATTGCGCCGTGCAATAATCCTTTGGGCGATATTATAGCGCTGTGCAATATATTTATGAACGGTCTTCACGAGCCGAACATATCTTTAGCGGCATGGTTCTGGAATCCCTAGCAGGACGCAAGGAAAAAATAAACGACCGGGAAATGAAGTTAAAATGTATACCTCCTCTTGGTAGATCATCAACTACTTGTCCATATTGAAAATGCCTACTTTCAATACACAATGTGGTGCAGGGAGATGAGCACTTCCAAGATCGTTAAAGAAATGGAGAAGACTTGAGGATACTTCCAAGAGTTGAAGAAGATGATGAGGAAGGAAATGAACATCAATGAGGAGGAATGAGTGTAGAGGAGCAGTGACGAAACAATGGATAAAAGGGAGAAAGAAGAAGAAGAACAGGCTCAACTGCAGAAGAACCAAAGGAAGAGGAGAGGAGGTTGATGGTGAAGGGCGATTTCGTCCTTTCACTTGAGGGCATTTTGGTAATTAGAAAAAATTAATTGTGGGTGTATTCAGGAAAATCCGTGGTGCGTTCAGAATTACCCTATTTCTCCAATAGAATTTTGAAATCCAACTACATATAAAGTCCCAATGTCATTTTGGATTCTTATAATTTGGGTTCTTTACATTTGTAAATGTTTCACACAAGAAGGGGATTTAGGAATTCCAAATCATGCGATATATTTTAAAGAAAAATGAATTTCCTAAATTCTACCAAAGGAATATACTGTTGAGTGCCAATTTAGACATAGAAAAATAATAAATAGAGTATTTTTCATTAGGAGGAGAATCGGGAAGAAACGTAGGGTGGAGAATCTTCTTGAAGAATGAGTATGTTTTGATTTAAAATGGAGAAATGGGAGTAAAAGAAAATTACTAAAAAAGTTTATTATAAGAAGTAAGATTTTCAATTGTTAAATATCAATCTTTTATCAATTAAAATTTTACTTTCTTAGAGTAAATTGTGGTTTCTCAACTGCCTTGAAAAAAACTGCTTTTCTCTTAGATTTTCGTTTTTGCCTTTCTCCATTAAATACTCCCCATTCCACACATACATCACCAGAGTTCCTAATTGACAGAGCCATAGCCAGGATCCATCCCGTGTATTTGTAAAGGGAGATGCATAACCATTGGGTTTGTACTTAGAAAAATGTATATTGAACTAGAGAGAATTTATCTCCCCCTTCCTTTTATACAATGTATAAACAGGCGCTAAGAAAATGTTCTGAGGACACCAATTCCTAATTGTTGATAAATAATTTGGGTGGCTGGCTCATTATTCGGTCAATGAGGCTTACCTATGAAATCTGAATTACCGCTCAAAATCTCTATCCCCACTTTCTGAGATTTGAAACAAGCTTTACTCGAATCTAGAGTTGATCATACTTTGAAACTAATAAGTGAAACACATGAATAGGATAAAAGAACAAAACAGATCAAATAAGTTCTAATACTCAATATCAATCTAACAATACTAAAAATCTTATTAAAGTAAATTTCTAATTGAAGCCTGAAGGTTTAACTAAACCTAGATCAACCTTCTATTTAAGCCTTAACACAAGCTAAGGTCCTTTCTCATATTATTATATGAATTCCAAATACAGGTAATTAAGTTAATTAATTAACCTAAGTCCAAATAAGAATAAATCACCACAAAATAGGAAGAGACACAGGTTTTTACGTGGAAAACCCAACTCGGGAAAAAACCACAGGTGGTAGAGACCACCGAAAGCAAAGCACTATAAGACGAAGATTACAAGTGAACTCACTAGACCTTTGACGCAATTGTAACTCAACCAAAAAGGACTGTGAAGAACTTGCCGACGACCTGCCGTTCACCTTCCACGTGCTAGCTTGAAGCCCACCTTGAATGCCCCTTCAAGGTGCTTGGTAACAGGGAAAAAGAATAAGTCTTCAGTACAATCTCCCTTGCACGATTAGGCGCACAAAACTCTCAAGGAATGAATCTTAAAGCTCAAGAGAATAATATATCTTCTGTATCTTGTTTGTGGCTGCAAGGGTTTATAAATAGCCCAAGGTTCGTGCAAGATACTCTTAGGAACAAATCAGGACTCTTAGAAGTGGTTTGGAGAGTCAGTAAACTAGAGTCCCGTTCGGACTGAAAAGTCCCAGCTCGCTATAGCGAGCTTCAGTCTCGCTATAACGAGACTGCATTCTGGTGTTGACAGAATTGTTCCTCGCTATAGCGAGGTTCAGTCTCGCTATAGCGAGACTAAGTTCTGTCAAGCAATCTGTTGCATGACGAACTTGTCCAGGAAAGTCTCTTAGAGGTCTTTCAGATACTTTGGAAGACTTCCAAGTATATCATGATCTTCAGAAGAGGTCTTCAATAATCAAAGGCTTGCTTCACAGTCCTATTCTAAAAGAAATAGAAAATACAACTCAATTAGGACTTTGAGTTTTGTTCAAATTAAGAGAATTAGTCAACTAAAATTCTAATAATTGGGTCCAGTTAGCTACTGGTTTGGGAACAGTTTTCCCTTCAACTACCATTGTTGGTGATTTGTAACAATTCACCACTGTTTGCCAAACATCATGATCAAGAGAACGTAAAAACGCAGTCATCCTTACCTTCCAGTAAGTATAATTGCTACTACCTTCAAGCAATGGAGGCTTGGTGGTAGACGTGCCTTCCCTAGTGAATTCCATAGATCAAATCTGAGAGAATCGCACTGTAGAGTTGTGCAACTTGCTCTGATACCACATGAAGGTTTAACTAAACCTAGATCAACCTTCTATTTAAGCCTTAACACAGGCTAAGATCCTTTCTCAGATTATTATATGAATTCCAAACACAGGTAATTAAGCTAATTAATTAACCTAAGTCCAAATAAGAATAAATCACCACAAAATAGGAAGAGACACATGTTTTTACGTGGAAAACCCAACTCGAGAAAAAACCACGGGTGGTAGAGACCACCGAAAGCAAAGCACTATAAGATGAAGATTACAAGTGAACTCACTAGACCTTTGACGCAGTTATAACTAGGGTTGTAAACGGGTCGGTTCCGGTCCGGGTCCAGGGTGGAACCGGAACCGGAACCGTTTTCTAAGAAGGGGAACCAGAACCGGAACCGGAACCGTTAAGAATAATGGGAACCAGAACCGGAACCGGAACCGTTTGTAAGGCGGGTCTGGTTCCGGTTCCGGGTCTAGACTAATACTTGTGTTTTTCTTTAAAAAAATTATGCATTTTTCACATTTCAATTGGATCACGTACCTACAAACACTAATGTGACATTTTGTCTATCAATAATAGACACTTTTAACCAAAAACTCAGAGATCACATCCAAACAGGCAATGAGATGTAGAAAAGTAGAAAACCCTAATGTAGAAAAGTAAAAAGAGTTCTGTTATCACATAATAAAGTTACCTTATGTTAGTATATATTGGGTCGGGTCCCGGGTCCACGGGTCTGAGCCACTGTGGATCCGGAACCGGAACCGTTTAGGTATCGGTTCCAAAAAAAGGATCTGGAACCGGAACCATTTTCTTATCGGGACCAAAATAAGGACCCAGACCCGGATCCTAACGGGTCGGAACCTTCGGGTAATCGGAGAACCGGGTACCCATTTATAACCCTAGTTATAACTCAACCTAAAAGGACTGTGAAGAACTTGCCGATGACCCGCTGTTCACATTTCACGTGCTAGCTTGAAGCCCACCTTGAATGCCCCTTCAAGGTGTTTGGTAACAGGAAAAAAAGAATAAGTCTTCAGCACAATCTCCCTTGCACGATTAGGCCCACAAAACTCTCAAGGAATGAATCTTAAAGCTCAAGAGAATAATATATCTTCTGTATCTTGTTTGTGGCTGCAAGGGGTTAATAAATAGCCCAAGGTTCGTGCAAGATACTCTTAGGAACAAATCAGGACTTTTAGAAGTGGTTTGGAGAGTCAGCAAACTAGAGTCCCGTTCGGAATGAAAAGTCCCAGCTCGCTATAGCGAGGTTCAGTCTCGCTATAACGAGACTGCATTCTGGTGTTGACAGAACTGTTCCTCGCTATAGCGAGGTTCAGTCTCGCTATATCGAGACTAGGTTCTGTCAAGCAATCTGTTGCATGACGAACTTGTTCGGGAAAGTCTCTTAGAGGTCCGGGAAAGTCTCTTAGAGGCCTTTCAGATACTTTGGAAGACTTCCAAGTATATCATGATCTTTAGAAGAGGTCTTCAATAATCAAAGGCTTGTTTCACAGTCCTATTCTAAAAGAAATAAAAAATACAACTCAATTAGGACTTTGAGTTTTGTTCAAATTAAGAGAATTAGCCAACTAAAATTCTAACAAAGCCAATGCAACATTGGATATTGAATTGAATCGTTTTGATATTTCAAATTTAAACCTTACTCATTAATTACCGGACCTGACTGAGACCCTACCCTCGAGTGAGTTTAGTAGAGTACTAGTGAGGTGATGGAGTCCTTGGATGAGGTAAGTAGACCTTAGGTGAGATGAGAGAGCCCTCAGACGAGGGATGGTGGCATGCCAAGATTGGAACCCCGGTTAGCCTGGTGAGAATTGATGCCTTTTACTAGGTAAGACACCGATCTCGGTGTGATTCCGTTGTTAAACGACAATTTTCTCAAAAGGTTACTGTAACGAATAGAGAGTCAGACCTTTTAAACAGCGTTTAGTGTAGCTTTACCAAAAATTAGGCACAAGTGGAGCCGAGCCTCAGCCTACTGACTCGCACATAAAAAAATGTTTGTAGACCAGCCCGTCACCAAATTAAATTAAGTCGAATGAATCTAACAGTCGTTCTAAACCCGATGGTCAGTAACTACCAGTAAATGTTTGTGCCCTGAAAACATACGACATAACGTCTCACATGTGGAAATAAAATCATGGAAAATCTTTACAGCATTTTGTTTCAGTGGTCTTCATTTCCTATACATTATCTTATCTTTTGTTTTGGATACTGACCTTCATTTTGACTCAGTGCCACAAAGAGGATTATGAAGTCAAGCTGTTTTGTTTTGTTGAATTCTTTGTGATGTGGGTAGAAAATCGGATGCTTATGGTTTGTGGTTGTGGGGAATTTTCTTTTCCCGGTATGAGTCACGCTGGTTGCCATGAAATTCCGGGGTTCGATTTACAATGCGGCCTCATATCATGAATATTCAGATTGTGATATCAGCATGTAGACATTTTTGTAAGAGAGATTCTTACTTTTGCCTGTTGCGGCCTGATATCTTGAATATACAGATTGTGGTATCTGTATGCAGACGTTTCTGTAAGAGAAATTGTCATTTTTGCGTGTTGTGTGGAATGGGGCATCTGTATGTCCATGCTTTTTTCTTAAACGTGTCTTTCCAACAAAATGATCCTATAACAACATATTTATGTTTTAAAAGATGAGAAACTCTGTGTTGTTACCCTTTCATAAGAAATTGAAATTTTCCCTGTCAGAAAAAAGAGATTTTATTATTTTTCCCTTTCTTTTGTGAGAAGAAAATGTATAGTTGTATAACAATTGGCTAGCTGCACAAAAATCAAAATGATTTCCCTGATTTTACTCTCTATCGTAGAATTCTCTTGTCACACAAATGCATTTTTAGACTTGATTTGCTTGGAATGTCAATGAATCGCAGCGGTTCCATTTATCAAAAGATCAATCCATTGGACCTGTGCCGCTATTGGATTGAAGCCCGAGTAATTCATATCCAAATGCCCATATGTCCAAGTAATTGCATTTACTATGACTCCAAATAAGGAGGCTAGAGAAGGGGGAGCCCACCCTCAAATGTAGAGCTTGCAAAAGCTAACCCGACCCGACCCGACCCGCATATGACCCTCACAACCCAATCCTCATAATATACGGGTCGGCCTCAAGTCAAGCTTTCCTAACCCGCATTTAAACAGGTCAGATTAGGGTCAACTAGTTTAACCCACATAACTCATTTGTCCTTTTCTTGCAGCTAAAACTTATGCTTAGTACTTAATTCTATGAAGTATATCTTTTTATTTTAATATGATATTTTTTTATAAAAACTTTATTTTATCTCTATTAGTTTTGCTATACTATATCTCTTTATTTTATGTGTGTGTGTGTGTGTGTGGGGGGGGGGGGGGGGGGGGGGGTTAAAGGCCCACAAACCACAAACACTCATCAAATAGCCATAATAAATAGCAGTCATAATCATAAAATTAAATCCAATTTTATTAAATAATCAATTCAATAGTAGTCTGTCAATTTTATAAAAAGAAGGGTAGGTTTACAAGATGGTAGGGCCCATCATCACAAATTAATTTGAAACTTAGAATATGTCATTATAAAAAACTAATCTATAAAATATATTTCTTATATTCACATGAAAATATCTAATATTCTTAAAATAATTAGATTTCAATGAGAAATAATCTTAATGAAAGCTAAGATATTATTTGTGAAATATTAAGTTAAATTATAAATTCATATATGAAACAAAACATTTGTATATTTTGTTTTCATTTTCTCTCACAAAGACTCATGCAGCATTTTTTCAATACTTTAAAGAAAAATCAATTTTCATAAATTAGATCCTTTATAGCTTTTACAGTTCATAATCATCATATAATTTAAGAAATAAAAATAGAGGATCTTACCAAAAAAATACCTTAGATGTACGGTAGACCAAAAAAATAACATTATTTTCCCTCACACCAAAAAGACATTCCTGACCAAAATTCCTTTCTTAAACTTTTTTTTTTTTTTTTTTTTTTTGGGGGGGGGGGGGGGGGGAGGGGGGGGGGGGGGGGGTGGGGGGGGGGGGGGGGGGGGGGGGGGGGGGGGGGGGGGGGGGGGGGGGGGGGGGGCGGGGGGGGGGGGGAGGGGGGGGGCGTTAACCGGCCCACCAACCCCCAACAACTTCCTCATTAGCCAAATAAATAGCAGGCTCATATCATAAAAATTAAAGCCCATGTTTTATTAAATAATCAATTCAATAGTAGTCTGTCAATTTTATAAAAAGAAGGGTAGGTTTACAAGATGGTAGGGCCATCATCACAAATTAATTTGAAACTTAGAATATGTCATTATAAAAACTAATCTATAAATATATTTCTTATATTCACATGAAAATATCTAATATTCTTAAAATAATTAGATTTCAATGAGAAATAATCTTAATGAATGCTAAGATATTATTTGTGAAATATTAAGTTAAATTATAAATTCTTATATCAAACAAAACATATGTATATTCTGTTTTCATTTTCTTTCACAAAGACTTATGCAGCATTTTAAAATACTTTTAAGAAAAATCAATTTTCATAAATTAGATCCTTTATAGCTTTTAAAGTTCATAATCATCATATAATTTAAGAAATAAAAATAGAGGATCTTACCAAAAAAATACCTTAGATGTACGGTAGACCAAAAAAGTCACATTATTTTCCCTCACACCAAAAAGACATTCCAGACCAAAATTCCTTTTTTTTTAACTTTTTTTCAAGGGTCGATATCGACCCACTGCACTGGTCAAAAAAGTACTTTCAATCGTCTTCTTCCTCCTCTCTTCCTCAAACCTTCTAATTGCAGATATACTAAATCATTTTCATATCGTCCGAAGTGCTAATTAAATATTCTCAAAGGTAATATGGTAGTAGTGGCTGAATTCTAATATTGTATAACTGTGTGCCTGATAAGTGTTTTGGATTGTCGACTCATGTCAGTACGAGTAGCCCCGACTGAAACAAGATCAAAGAAGCACCTGAGTTTTCCTTCGCCAAAGTTGCTGGTGCATATTATCTATCTTGGTAAATCACATTAGAATCATTGTTTGAGAAAGGGTGCACAATTGGGATCAGCTGAAAAGTTAAATCATTACTTAATCAATTTCTAGAGCGAACAAAGGTGCGGGCTTGTAGATCTTGATCCAGCTTGGAACCATAGCCATTAGCCCAAAGGTTGGGACCTTACTGAGTTGTGATCTATGGACCAAATTATCGTATTAGGTGGTTTATCATCAATGAGCAAATGTTTTATCCGATTTTGGTCCATTAGTATGAGTCATTCTTAAATCAAATTACCCAGCTCTACCATATTCTAAAATATTAGAATTCAGCCACTCCTACCATATTACCTTTGAGATTTAGCACTTTGGAAAATGTAGGTGCAGAAAATAATGACCCACAATAAGGGGGAGCCTTAGAGGACTTATCCGAGAAGATGATGACTGGGAATGACTGGGTACCGTCCGAAAGCCTGAAAGAGAAGAGCAAACGATCAAAGGACCCTGGCCTGGGCGGCGCAAAGGCTCTCCGATGCAAAGTCAGTGAATGAACTGGAACAATGGAAGGAAGGAAGAAGAGAGACAGAGTAACCGGCTCTGTGTATGAAGTTGTGCGTACCTTGCATGTGGTATGGATTCTATTTATAGAAGCTTTGGCTTGTATTTTTGGAGGACACCTTGGTGTGTGTCCCGTGATTTGACTGGGAGTCATGATAGGCCCGCAAAGTAATAAATGCGGTCCAATCCAGCCCACCCTGCATTTAAGTCAATCGGATCAGCCCACAATGCATTAAATGCGCGTCTTGTTGGGCCAGATCGTGTTGGGTGCTTTTGGCGGTAGGAGCATCAGCGGATCTGCCCTCGGGCCCTGCCCTGATGTGGCTTCAGCCGCTGGATGCCGCCTTGTCAGTGATCTAGTGAAGATTGTGGACGGCTGGATGTCGCATCTGTCTCGCTAGCTCGTGCCCCTATTTCTTCACGTGCCTGATGACGTGGGGGATGAGGGGCGCAAGTGAAGGTTTTCTCTTGCTTCGGCTTCCGTCCCGGCTTCTTCAGCCGAGGTGGAGCTTTCTGCCGAAACGGCATCCGGGGTGGCCCAGCCGAAGTGGAGCTCCCTGCCGAGATGGCGCCCGGGGTGGGCCAGTTCGGCGCTAGTGGCCCCGAGCTGCCTGACTTCGGCCGGACCTCCTGTCCTGGTAGCCGGGGTGAGCTTGGCGCCACGTGGATGGCACGCGGATGGCACGTGAGAGTGCTTTGTCTCATCTGATGGCTGTGATTAGCGTAATCCTGTGGTTCTGGAAATCTCCCCACACAATTGCCCCTAGCTTCTGACCTTGCGGAGATCGTTAGTGCCGTGAGGTCGGGAGCTATGTGACGGTGCTTACTCGGTGGAGGGTGTTCCTCTCGGCCCCGATTCTCGGTCGCTTTGGATAATCGAGGCAATAATTGGCGTCCCTTATTCAATGCTAGAGACAGTTTGACGGCTCTGCGTGTCGTCCTCTGGTTAGTCGTCTGTCTTCTCGAGATCGTGCGCGCCGTTCTGTCAGGGACGCAATCAATGTTTGAAATGATTTGCGCGGAGCTCTAGGAGATGCCCCTTTGGCGCGGCCCAACTAGGTCCTTTGGAAGGGGAGGGGGGCCTCTTGGCGATATATATAGGGCAATCGAGGCTCGTCTTCTTTTCCGTCGCCATCTGAATCAAAGGAGAATAGGCTGCTGCTCGTCTGAGAAGTGGTGTGCTGCTGAGGTCGCGTCTCTTTGCTGCTCACTGTCATCATCTTGCTCCCGTAAGTTCCTTCCGCCCTGCCTCTTCTCCTGTGGGTTCCTCTGTCTTTGGACTGGGGTAGAAATGGGAATCTATAGTCACTGGTTAGAGGGCGAGGCAGCAATCGAGGGCTTCAGGTCGGCCTTTAGGGTCCCTGCTGACGTCCAAGTTAGGGGCGAAGATCCCAACGGCATCAACCTTCGCGACTTCTCGGGGGGTTGGATGCCGTTTCCTCTAGTGGGCTGTGATAGAAGGTGGGGTCCGTTTTTCCCCCCTTCACCCCCTTCTCAGGAGGTGTCTCAGTCAATGGCGCCTCTGCCCCTGCCAAGCTGCTACCCAATGCCTTCACGATTGTGATGGGCAAACGGCCAGGTTAAATGAGGTTCTGGCATTAACCTCGGCGTCTTCGATATTGAGGACGTATATGTATATGCAAGTCCGGAGATGCTTAGTATCTCCGGGCGAAGCCAGGCCGGGACGGCTTTGTCCGATATTGGAAGGACTCGAGCAAGTATGCCGGAGACGATCTTCTGTATGTCTCGGGAAACTGGGAGTTCGGGGTGGCGGACATTGATAGAGGCTACCAAGTCCCACGCCACTTCGGGACTATTCCAAGTAAATACCTTCTCTCTGGCTTTTATATAGTTTCTTTTCGTTCTGTCGTGCTAACGCTTCTGATTGTTACAAGCTTTGAAGGAGAGAAAACGGGCCGCCCGATACATCATGGAAGAGGAACGGAGGCCTGCTCCGCCTAGTAAAGCGGTACAGCGGCCATGACGGTAGGGGCGGCCTGGTCGCTGCTAGGGTACCAGCAGAGATACCGCGGGTACCTAAGGGCACCGTAAGAGCCGATCCAGGGCGAGGGTGGCCGGGCCTGAAGTCGGGCAGGAAACAGACTAGTCAAGGGGCCGCGGAGGGAGCTTTCCGCCGGCGGTCGTCTGACGTTAGGGCCACGTCTGGCGTTCTTGCTTCCACGTCGGGATCGAGACCTCTCCAGGCCCCGGGAAGGGAGTCGAGTCGGGCTGCCCGATCTCCTTCGCCGAGTTCCGAGATGAGGCGCGCCAGGCGCTTGCCTTTCGAGGACCTAGAGGCACTTGGCGCTCGGAGTGGAGGATGCCCGAGCCCCCATGGGTCTGTGAATCTGAATTCCCCTGAGCCTCCCTCCGAGTGCTCGAACGAATTCCCCTGTAGCTTGCTGCGGAGGTTCCCGAACCCCCTAGCCCCATTGGTCTAGAAGTACGTTCGCCTCCGGCTGAAGTTTGAGCAGGAGGGTGCTCGGCCGCTGAAGACGCCGAGGACCGGTGCAGGCCCCAGCTCGGTCGCTGCCTCGTTGCCTCAGGGGCCGACGTTATGGGAGCCGAGCTTTATGCTTGGGCCGGGGAGGCCGAGTGACGATGGAGGATCGCGTTCTTCAAGGATTGATCCTCAGGTTCTTGAGGCCCTGGGGCGAGCCTGCGCCCTACATCGGGACATGGAGCAGCTGACAAGTACAGTGACCAGAAGCTGATCCTGTCGATGCTGCAGTCTAACTTCACGGTAAATCTTTCTGCATTTCTTTTCGCCAATGCCGGCGGTTCGGCATCTACGATCTCTGGATCTAACGCGTATATCCCGTTTCTTTCACAGGCGCACAGAAGTCAATGGCTGTGCTGATAGGAATCTGCAGATACAGTATGGATGCTGCTAGAGCTGACCGTGGAGAAGAAACGGCTTGCAAGAATCTCTGGACGTGGTCACCCAGAAATTAGCCAGGGTGGAGGGAGAATACGCGGCGAAGCTCGAGCAGGCGAGGGGAGCAGCCGAGGCGGAGAGAGCTAGGGTGGCCGAGCTCCGAGTTTTCCATATCGAAGATGGGAGACGACTATGCGGCCCTGCTTTAGGCCGAATCCAAGAGGGTGGATGAAGCCGAGGCGAAGCTCGAGTCGGAGTGCGATGCTGCTTTCGAGGACGCCAGAGCGCAGGTCACCGCCCACTACAAGGAAAGGGTCCTCGTCGTGAGGGATAAGGCCTGGGTGAAAGGATGGCGTGCCGGCCTGAAGGAGGCCGGGGCTTCTGAGGATCATCCTTCCTTCCGGGAGCCTCCGCCGTACCCACTCCCGACGCCGGCTTCTGCTCCTCCAGAAGTTTCTGACGCTGCAGCCCGTGGGTCCGGCCGGGCATGACCTCGGGACACTTGCTTCTCTGCTTTATGCTTTTTGTAATTTCCTTCAATTGTATTGCTGCATGATGTAATGACAAGGATTTTAATGCAATTGAAGGCTCCTTGACCACTCGCCCTTTTACTTCTGTCTCTTGGTACTTCCGTGTTTGAGCTCGGCATGTGCTTTCTGCGATGGCTTTCTGTGATGGGACGTTAGAATTGAGTGCCGAGCTATCTTCTTGGATGCTTGCGACGATACTCCGTATCTGGGGCGATCTTTTCTGGTATCCACGCTGATACTCCGTATCTGGGGCGATCTTGTACAGCAGTAGGCATGGTGAGGTGACCGGTGAGGGGAACGAGGGGATGGCTCCACGTGGTATCATCGGAGCCGCTGGTCAGTAAATGGGGGAAGTCTAGCACGCCACGCAGGCGTGAGAGGCCTCACCTCATAATGACCCTTGAAGATCGGGCCCCCCGTCTTCCTATAATAGGAGTAAGTAGGCTTGCCATGGAAGGGATGAGTGGACGAGAGAAACCAGGATATTAACAAACAGCCTGGCAGCCATGTTCAATAGATAATCTATGGGCTTTTGACCCAGATGGAACTCCTGCGCCAGGTGACGCTTCCTCCGAGGGGGGAGGCCTGTCGCAGTCTGCGCGCTCTCTGAGATGGTCCTCGAGGCTACGCGCTCTCTGAACGTCGGGTACTACGGCCAGCCTTCCCTGGTGCGGTTGCATGGGAATCTTTGCAGCTTGGGGTTTGGTGGCGCCCCCTGTGCTCGGCAGCCTTGTCGTCAACTCCGCAAGGTTCTGGGCGGAGGGTAGGACT
>CM022945.1:68315029-68387120 GCA_012931725.1 Litsea cubeba | reverse complement strand
AATACGAGGTTGAGTAGTTTCCTAAATCCCAAAACTGACATGCATCGAGTACGAGATAACAAGACAAGCAGTCTAGCTCAAGTTCGAGTAATATTGGGCAGGAACTGATAAAACAAGACTAAATAGTGACTAAATAAAGCCCTAAGGTCTAGGGTCGTCGGACAACATTTCAGCATGAAATGTTCCAACCCTAATGGGTAAAAAGAGTAGATTTTGGATTCGGTGCACGAGAAAGGACGTGGCGGGTGATCTCACCCTTACCAACCCCATGACACTCTAAACCTAGGATCTTGTCATCCTGGAACTCAATAACGGCTGTGAGAGCACGTTACACCCCCAGGCATGACTTCCGAGTCCAGCCGCTGCTTCTAAGGTTTGGTGAGGTATCAATTACATATTGGGTTGCTAAACATTACAAACAAAGAGTACACGCCTCTATACATGAGTATAACATGTATACTAGCTGTAGGTGCAGAAAATAATGACCCACAATAAGGAGGGAGCCTTATAGGACTTATCCGATGATGATGATGACTGGGTGCCATCCGAAAGCCTGAAAGAGAATAGCAAACGGTCAGAGGACCCTGGCCTGGGCGGCGCAAGGCTCTCCGATGCCAAAGTCAGTGAGAGGACTGGAACAATGGAAGGAGAGGAAGAAGAGAGACAGAGTAACGGCTCTGTGTATGAAAATGTGCGTACCTTTGATGGTGGTTTGATCCTCTATTTATAGAGTTTGGAACGTATCTTTGGGAGATATTGTGGTGTGGGTCCCGTGATTCGACAGGGAAGTCACGATCAGCCCACATTACATTAATTGCGGTCCAATCCAGCCCACTATGCATTAATGGCGCGTCGGGTCAGCCCACGTCGCATTTAATGCACGTCTTGTTGGGCCAGATCGTGTTGGGCGCCTTTGGCGGTAGGGGTACCAGCGGATCTGCCCTCGGGCCCTGCCCTGATGTGGCCTCAGCCGCTGGATGCCGCCCTGTCAGGGATCTGGCGAAGATTGTGAGCGGCTGGATGTCACCTCTGTCCCATTAGCTCGCGCCCCTATTCTTCCACGTGCCTGATGACGTGGGGGATGAGGGGTGCAAGTGAAGGTTCTCTCTTGCTTCGGCTTCTGTCCCGGCTTCTTCAGCCGAGGTGGAGTTTTCTGCCGAGATGGGTGCCGGGATGGACACAAGGGTAGCCGAGTTCGGCGCTGGCGGTCCGGGGTTGCTTGAGTTCGGCCGAGGCCTTTGTCCTGGTAGCCGGGGTGAGATTGGTGCCACGTGGATGGCACGAGGATGGCACGTGAGAGTGCTTAGCCTCATCTGATGGCTGCGATTAGCTTAATCCTGTGGTTCTGGAAATCTCCCCACACAATTGCCCCCTAGCTTTTGACCTCTGAAGTGTGCTAGCCTTTAGGGGTTGAAAGCTAAAAGAATCCGTCTGGGGATGCGGTGATCATTACCTGGTGTCGCTTCAACTCTTTATGCCTGGTGTCGCTTCAACTCTTTAAAGCAATAAATGCCCTGCCCTGCTCGTCTTGGGAACCGAGTTGACGGCTACACGCGTAGCTTCTACGCCGATTGCGTTGTCTTATTGATGGGATGGGCACGGGCTTTGAAGTGTCTCTTCGAATTCGGAGGCGGTACCCAAACGAGGGTTCCCTTTCTACAAATAGGGTCGTCCCCTTCCTTTTCTTGCTTCTGATTCCTTTCGCCTTCGCCTTTACTTTCGATTTCTGCTCTGGTGCCTGAGATCTGTTCGAGGAAGACGATTGTAGAACGCGCCCGGATCTGCTCTCGATCTGCTTCTTCGTCCCTGTAAGTCGCTTTGTTCTTCTGTCTGGTTCTTCTTGGGGTTTTTCGATTTCTAGGGTTTTTCTTCGTCGTCACCCCTTCTAGACATGGGCACCCCTAGACTCAGGGTAGATTCCGATGAGGGCTTAGCCGAGTTTAGAGCTGCCTTCAACATTCCGGAGGGGGTCCTCCTGAAACCGGCAGACCTTGCCGACGCTGCCCTGTATCGCTGCTACGGCGGCTGGATGCCGTTCCCTCTGATCTCCGTGATCGAGGGTGGGGTCAGGTTTCCACTGCACCCCCTGCTTAGGGCCTGCCTTAGCCTCTGGTCCCTCGCCCCGGGCCAGTTGATGCCCAATGGCTACAAGGTCATCATGGGCACAGCGAAGCTGAACGAGATCTTGGGGACCAACCTAGGCCCTCACGACATCGAGGATACATATAATATCTGCAAGGCTGGGGAGGGAAGATATTATCTCCATGTGAAGCCGCAGCGAAGGGGCTTCGTCCTAGCCTTGGAGGATTCAAGTAAGAATGCTGAGGAAGATTTCTTCTGTGTCTCGGGGGACTGGGAGTTCGGCCCAGGTGAAAGCAGGAGGCTGTCGGTCCCACGTCGCCCTGGGGAAGTCCCAAGTAATCATCACTGCTTTTCTCCTTTTTGTTTTGCTTACTTCATTGATGCCGAACTGATACTCTTTTTTGTCTGTTGAGCAGAGGCGGGTGCAAGGCGACGCCGAGCTATCAGCGACGGTTGGAGGAGGAATACCGACGACATCAACAAGGTTGAACGGTACAAGGGGCACGGAACCAGGTCAGCTTGGAAGCTGCTCGGGTATACGTCGAGGTATCGCGGCCACTACCAGAGGACCGGAGTACCTGAGGTGGACGAGACACACCCTGACCGTCCCACCGTATCAGTTGCGGTGTTTAGCGGGGTCCCCTTGACCGATCCCGTTGCCGACCGAACTGCGTCTGGTGCTGAGGCGTCTACTTCTGATCCGGAGCTGCCGGACTTGACGCAGATAGTGGACGCTTATCTCTCTGATCGAGGAGAGGACATGGAGGGAAGCTCGAGGGAGCCTGCTGTCAAGGACCTGGCTGCTAAGTTTAGGCAGAGGTCATCGTCTTCTGGGGCCCCATCGCCTGCCGGTACTCGCGCTGCTTCGGGTTCGGTGGGCGCTGGTGCTCTCTCTGCTCCTGTCCCCGCTCCGAGCGGTGGAGCTCGGCGACGCTCGCCGGAGCGCTCGAAGGAGGGGTCCCCGCCCAGGAAGAAGTCCAAGGCGGGGGAGAAGAGTTCGAAGGCTGATCTGCAGCCGAGGGGCAAGACTCCTGAACGAGCCCCTGGGGCTAAAGCTCCATCCGAAAAGGGGGGCGAGAAGAGCGCGCCGAAGGAAAAGAGTGCGCCAGTCAGCAAGTCGGCTGTTGGTCCAGCGCGCGAGCCTCTCATCTCGGCGGGGCAAGGGTCCGGATCGGCCTCCGGGCCCCGAATTGCCCCAGCACCGTGGAAGCCGAGAATGGAAACGCAACCCGGCAAACCCCTGAACGTTGGAGACCGACTGCTGGGGAACGCCGAGGTGATCGGGGCCCTTGCCAAGGCCTGTGCTCTGCCTCGGGATATGGAGGATCATGAGAAGTTTGATGACGAGAGTCTGATAATGACAGCGATCCAGGCTGACCTCCTGGTAAGTGTCTCCTGTGTATTCTTTCAAGTGGCCTAGCTTGGCTGTTCCTGTTTTGATTCTCCTCTTTTCCCTTGCAGAACGTGCAGAGGCTCCTAACCGTGTTAGGAAGGAGGGATAGGAATGCTGCGAGGATGACCCGTCTGGAGTCTGAGCGGGAGAAGCTGAAGAAGGAGCTGGACGAGCAACGGAAGGGAATGGAAGAGCTCAAGGTGGCCAGTGCTGGAGAGTCCGCTCGGTTGGCATCGGCTCTGACTGAAGTCGCCGAACTCTCGTCCCGGGCCAACCATATGAAAGGCGAGCTTTGGACGAAGAACAAGAGGATCTCCGAGTTGGAGTCGGAGTTGGCCAGGTTGAAGTCTGAGTCGACGGCTGAGGTAGCGAGGTTGCGAGGGGAGGTCTTGGCTGGTCGCGCTGAGAGGGAGAAGCTGGTGAAGGCGAACGGCGACCTAGAGAAGGAGAAGGCCTCTCTTCAGTCCGAGGTGCAATCCGCCTTCCAGAGCGGGGTGGATCGTGCCACCGAGCTGTATGAGAAACAGGTGGAGGAGATCACGTCCATTCTGTTCGAGGAAGGATGCCTGGCCGCATTGAGACGTGCGGGGGTCCCTGAAGACCATCCTGTCTATCAGGACCTGCCGAAGTATTCGGACCTGGATCCCGAGCCGAGCTCCGCACCTGCAACTGAAAGCGCTCCGGTCGAAGCCCCTGTAGCTGAAAGCGCCCCGGTCGAAGCTCCTGCTGCTGACGACGCTCCAGCTGCCCCGGTCTCGAGCGATGCCCCAGTCGCCAGCGAGGCTTTGGCCGCGCCTCAGGGTGAGACCTCTTCTGCTCCTGGTTCGGCTGAGGTACCAGTCGAAGCCCTTTCTGCCAGCGACGCTCCAAGCGAGGTCCCTGTCTCGGCCGAAGCCTCTGGCCCCTTGGGAACGGTGATTGATCTGGTCGAATCGCCGAGACCGGAGTAGCTCTATCTCTTCTCATGTCCTTGGTCTTTCTTTTTGTAACGCCCCTTTCTTTCAGCCTTGTAATTCTTTCCATTATTAATGAAAAGACTTCTTTACTTGTGTATTTTTCTCTTTGCATTTGTCTCTCTCTCATTTCTGGATGTGCACTGAATGGTATTGAATGCCTTTACTGTGTGGCGTGGCCCTTGAGGTAGAAAGAGTCAAACGGTCCTCGTAGCTGTCAGTGCTGACTCTCCGTATTCTGGAGATTATAAATAGCAATAAACATGGTGGCACGGCTGACGAGGGAATCGGACGGATGTCTCCACGTGGCGCCATAGGGATCGCTGGTCAACAGTCGTGCATCCCCAGTAACGCGTGGGAGACTACGCCCTCATAACTTATTTCGGAGACCGAGCCCTTCTTTCGGAGATTGAGTCTTTCTTCTTCCTATAAATAGGGATGGCAAGCTCGCAATGGGAGAAGAAAAGAAACGGAAGTAGGATAGCTTAATTCACTTAGCTGTAGGAACCATGTCTGACAGACATTCTGTAATTTTCGATCCGGGGGGAATCCTTGCGCCTGTGGACGGCTTTCTCCAAGGGGGAAGTCCGTCGTGGTCTGCGCGCTCTCTGAAGGAACTCCCCATGGACCACGCGCTCTCTGAACGCGGGTTCATGGCCATCCGTCCCTGGCCAGACAGAGTGAGGATGCGCTGCAATGCAACCGGGGGACGGTGGCGCATTCTCGTCCGACACGGTCATGCGCGACCGTCGTACGGAAGGCGGGATTGAGGCCCCGCTGGACCTGGGGTTTCTTCAAGCTTGGCTGGTCTCATTGACCGGAGGGTGTTGAAGAGCTCAGCGAGGTCCAGGGCCTCCGAATTGGAGGGGTTGTGCGATGCTTTGGTCTGACCAGCCAGGATCCCTGAGAACCTCCAGGCAACGACCCGGCGTCGTGGAGTGAGCGAAGATCGGAGTCTTTCTGCTTTTCTTTATTTTCTGTTTTCAGGGGACTGTGATCCTCCTTTCTGTACTTTGCTTTCTGTTTTGTAATTCTTGTAATAAAGCAGTTTACAATGAATAAAAGGGAGGAATTCTGTGATTACCCAAACCGTGTATAATGCTTTTGAGTTCTTTTTCTCTTTCTTTGCACTGTTCTGGAATGCTTGCATTTTTGTGTTTGAGTGCTGGCACAGCTCTCTTCCTCTGGAAAGCTGCCTTTGGCCGAAATGGCTGGCATTGCGCCGAGGTGGACCCATACGCGGCCGAATTGACTTGCGCCGGGGTGGCCACATCGTTCCGCTGGCCTCGGCTAGGCGAGAGTGAGTTCGGCAATGGCCTTCTGAGGGGCGTATGAACCCGGACTTCAGGGAACTGACCTTGGCCGAACTGCCTTGCGCCGAGGTGTGAGGGGCTTATGAACCCGGACTTTAGGAAATGGCTGAGTGTAGGAACCCCAGGCCATTTCCAGGGCGTAGAGCCTCGAGTGTGTCCAAGACACGGGGGCTTTAGGAAAGGCTAAGTGTAGGAACTCCAGGCCATTTCCAAGGCGTAGAGCCTGAAGTGTGTCCAAGACACGGGGGCTTTAGGAAAGGCTGAGTGTAGGAACTCCAGGCCATTTCCAGGGCGTAGAGCCTGAAGTGTGTCCAAGACACGGGGGCTTTAGGAAAGGCTGAGTGTAGGAACTCCAGGCCATTTCCAGGGTGTAGAGCCGAAGTGTGTCCAAGACACGGGGGCTTTAGGAAAGGCTGAGTGTAGGAACTCCAGGCCATTTCCAGGGCGTAGAGCCGAAGTGTGTCCAAGACACGGGGGCTTTAGGAAAGGCTGAGTGTAGGAACTCCAGGCCATTTCCAGGGCGTAGAGCCGAAGTGTGTCCAAGACACGGGGGCTTTAGGAAAGGCTGAGTGTAGGAACTCCAGGCCATTTCCAGGGCAGTAGAGCCTATGCTGCCGAGTCGACCAGAGAGAGACGACAGATTGATGACAAGGCAAAAGCTGCTTTTATTGATTCTGAGATTCATTACATCTTTAGAAATAAAATTTCTTCAAGTGGGATGCATTCCACGGTCTCGGCAGCGGCTTGCCTTCCAAGTCTTCGAGCTTGTAGGCTGACTTTCCTGCCAGTGAGACTACTCTGAACGGGCCATGCCAGTTCGGGGCAAGCTTCCCCTCATTTGGTTCTTTGTCGGCTGGCAGGGTCTTCTTTAAAACGAGCTCTCCCGCGGTGAACCTTCTTTCTTTGACATTTTGATTGTATGCCCTGGCTAACCGCTGCTGATAGTCGGTCAGTCTCAGGGCTGCTGCTTCTCGTCGCTCGTCTGCCAACTCCAGCTCCATTGCCAGGTTCGTCTCATTTCGGCCTTGGTCGACCAGCTCTGTCCTCAGGGTGGGAAGGCCGATCTCTAAAGGAATGACCGCCTCCATCCCGTAGGCCAGAGAGAAAGGTGTTGCCGAGGTGGACCTCCTTGGAGTTGTTCTGTATGCCCATAGCACGCTCGGAAGCTCCTCTGTCCATCTTCCCTTTGCCTTGTCCAGTCGCTTCTTCAGGCCGTCCAGGATCACTTTGTTAGAGATTTCTGCCTGGCCATTACTCTGTGGATATGCTGGAGTGGAGTAATGGTTTCTGATACCGTGCTCTTGGCAGAAGTCTCTGAAGGACTTGGAGTCGAACTGAGTCCCGTTGTCCGAAATCAGGGTCCGGGAGATGCCGAACCTCGTAAGGATGTTTTTCCAAACGAAGTTCCTGGAGTCCCTGTCCGTGATGGAAGACAACGGTTCAGCCTCTATCCACTTTGTGAAGTAGTCCGTAGCCACTATCAGCCATCTCTTGTTCCCTGGAGCTCGGTGAAGAGGCCCCACAATGTCCAGGCCCCATTGAGCGAAGGGCCATGGGCTGGAGAGGGGACTCAGATCCTGTGCTGGCTGATGGAGGGAGTGGGAGAACTTCTGGCATTTCTCGCATTTCCTGGCGTAGACCTGGGCGTCCTTCTGCATGTAGGGCCACCAGTAACCCTGGCTGATTGCTCTGTAGGCCAATGACCGACCTCCTATATGGCTGCCGCAAATTCCTTCGTGGATCTCATACAGGAAGTCGTCCACCTTGGTCGGGTGGACGCATTGGAGGTATGGACCTGTGAAGGACTTCCTGTAGAGTTTGCCTTCGGGAGAAAGCCAGAACCGAGCCGCCTTGAGCCTGATCTTGTGGGCTTCAGTCTTGTCCTCGGGGAGCTGGTCGTCCTTTAAGTAGGCGACGATTGGATCCATCCAGCTAGGGCCGAGGTCAGCACAGAGGACAAGCCGAGATGAATGGAGTTCTAGACTTGACCTTGATACTGACCCGACCTCGATGGTCCTCTTCTTTCCTGCTTCGACAGCGGAGGCCAGGTTTGCAAGCGCATCTGCGTGCGTGTTGGTATCTCGGGATATTTGCCTGACCTCGGCTTTCTGGAATTGGGAGAGTAGTTTTTTTTCGCAAGGGCTAAGTAGGCCGCCATCCTGTCGTCCCTGGCCTGGTAGTCTCCAGCGAGCTGGCTAGTTACCAGTTGAGAGTCGCTGAAGATCTCCAGATGCTGGGCTCCGAGGATTCGGGCGCTGTTCAACCCGGCAATCATTGCTTCGTACTCTGCCTCATTGTTCGTCACTTTGAAGTCCAGGGTGAAGGCCTGCTCTATGACCAGTCCCTCTGGCGATTGGAGAACTATGCCGGCGCCAGCTCTCTTGGAGGTGGACGACCCGTCGACAAAGATCTTCCATGCCGAGGTGGGAGACTGCTGGACCTCTGTTTCTACTGGCTCGTGCCCTGTGCCCCCCAGTGCCGTGCCGAGCTGGGTCGGAGCCGGGTTGGGGGAGACGAATTCCACTATGAAGTCTGCCAGAATCTGGGCTTTGATCGCAGTTCGGGGACGGTACTGTATATCATACTGCCCCAGTTCAACTGCCCACTTTGATATGCGCCCTGAAAAGTCAGCCTTTTTGAACACTGAACGGAGTGGGTGCTCCATGATCACCACAATGGTGTGGGATTGAAAATAATGGGAGAGCTTGCGGGAGGCGGTGACGAGAGCCAACGCAAGCTTCTCCAGTAGGAGGTACCTGGTCTCGGCATCGAGCAGGGTCTTGCTCGTGTAATAGATCGGCTTTTGAACTCCCTCGTCCTCCCTAATGAGGACGGAGCTCACTGCGTGATCCGAGACCGCAAGGTACAAATACAGGATCTCCCCTAAAGTTGGGGTGGAGAGTAATGGTGGCGACATTAAATAAGTTTTGAGTGCGGCCAATGCCTGGTCGCACTCAGGGGTCCACTGGAACTTTAAATTTTTCTTAAGAAGCTGAAAGAAAGGCCTGCACTTATCTGATGACCGGCTGATGAAGCGATTGAGTGCGGCGGCCATTCCTGTGAGCCTCTGAACTTCCTTCGTGGTAGAGGGACTCTAGATGCCCTGGATGGCAGTGATCTGGTCCGGATTGGCCTCTATCCCCTTCCGCGTTACCAAGCTGCCGAGGAACTTGCCAGAGGCTACGCCGAAGGCGCACTTGGAAGCGTTTAGCTTGAGCTTGTACGCGCGAAGGATGCCGAAGACTTGGCCGAGATCCGCCAGATGGTCGCTGGAGCGCACAGATTTGACGACCATGTCGTCGATGTACACCTCTACCGATCGGGCCGAGCTGGGCCTGGAACATTTTTGTGACGAGGCGCTGATAGGTCGCCCCCAGCGTTCTTCAGCCCGAAGGGCATCACCTTATAGCAGTAAGTGCCGCGGGGGGTGATGAATGATGTTTTCTCCTCGTCAGGCTCATAGAGCGGGATCTGATGATAGCCTCGGTAGGCGTCAAGGAAGCTCATTCGGTCGTGACCAGCGGTGGCGTCGATCAGTTGGTCAATCTTGGGAGGGGAAAACTGTCCTTAGGGCAAGCCCTGTTCAAGTCGGTGAAGTCCACGCACACCCTCCACTTCCCAGTTTTCTTCTTGACCACCACCATGTTGGCCAGCCATACCGGGTACTGGACTTCCCGGATGGCTCCTGCTTTTAGCAGGTTGTCGATTTCTTCGACGACCGCATCTGTCTGCTGCAGCCCGGTCCTTCGGGCCCTCTGCACTACCGGCTTGTGGTCGGGGTCGACATTGAGCTTGTGGCACATGACCTCAGGGTCGACCCCAGGCATTTCGCTCGGGCTCCAAGCGAAGACGTCCACATTCTGCATCAAGAACCGAGAGAGTTCGGGGCCTTTCTTCGTCTGGCAACTGGGTGCCAATCAGGAAGAACCTGTCTGGGTCTGCCGGGTCCTAGCCTGACCTCGCCAGGTCCTCGATGCTCTTCTTCTCAGGGTCCCGGCCGATGCTCATCGAGGCCTTTCTCGAACTCGGCCAGGTTGACGCGCTCTGGCTCCTTCACTGCTGGGACTGCGGCCAGCATGCACTGCCTGGCCTGCTGCTGGTCTCCCTCCACTGTGACTACTTCCATCTTGCCCTCCTTGTTCTCATGGACGAACTTCAGCTTTTGGTGGAGGGAAGAAGGAACTGGCTCTAGCTTGTGGAGCCACGTTCTGCCCAGAATGACATTGTAGGGAGAAGGGGCGTCCACAACCAGGAAGTCGGCCAGCACGGATGCTCCGCCAACTCGGGTTTCCAAGGTGATCCTACCCTTGGGATAGACTGGCGTGGCGGATAACCCTAGCAAGGGTGCTCGGACCTCCGTGAGGTCTGCTTCGGAGAGTTTCATCCTTTTGAAGCAGTCGTAGTAGAGGACCTCGGAGGAGCTGCCGGAGTCGACGAGGATCCTCTTCACGGTGAAGTCTCTCAGCTTCATGGTGAGGAGCAGGGGGTCATTGTGAGGGACCTGGATTCCCTCTAGATCTCGATCCGAGAACGAGATGGCGGGTCGGTCGCGGCGGGCTCTCTTGGATGCCGGAGCGAGTTCGGCTTTCATTATTTCTTTCCCGTGCGAAGCCCGCCTGGCTTCGGCACGGGCCTGAGAGCTTCCCCGGGACGAGGAAGCGGGAGCTGAGGACGCCAGATGGATCACGTTGATGATCTTCTCTGAGTCCTCGCTGTCTGGAGCCTGGGCCGTGCTCTGGTGAATTCGGCCCTCGCTGCCGCCGGCATCACCCGCCATGATGAACTCTGGGATGTGGCCTTCTTCGGCCAGCTTCTCCAGATACTCTTGCAAAGTCCTGCAGTCTTCGGTCTTGTGCCCGCTGCCCCTATGGAAGGAGCAGTAGAGCTTGCTTCGGGCGCCTTCGGTGGGTTCATTCTTCAAGGGCTGTGGATACTTGAAGAACGGCTTGGACCTGATCTTGGTCAGGATGCGGTATATCGGCTCCTTGAAGACGACGTTGACGCTCTGACTGGCGCTGGAGGGAGGTCTGGGCTTCCAGGTGCCCCCAGACCTGGACGACGAAGGCTTCGCCGAACTGGAGACCCAGGCCTGCTTGGGCTCCTGCTTCCGGGAGGGCCTCCCGCCTCTCTGCCGAGGTTGGCCACTCTTCTGTTCGGGCTCCGGATGCCCGCCCTGATCCCTGGCCCGGATCTCGTCTTCCTCCTGGGCGATGAAGCGCTTCACCCGGGACATCAACTCTGGCATGGATTCTGGGGAGTCCCCGGCCAAGTCTTTTCGCATGTCGTTGCCGGGGATCAAGGCATGCTGGAAGGCGTAGATGGCTATCCCTTCCCTCGCGCCCTCGATCTGGCTGTAGACCGCCCAGAATCGCTGGGCGAACTTGGCGAGGGTTTCGCCCTACTTCATTCTCAGGGCGAGGAGGTCCCCTTCCTTCTTGGGGACGACGGTGTAGGCTTGGAACTTCTTCAGGAAGGAAAGCTGGAGCTCCTTCCAACTGGAAACCGACTGCTCCGGGAGAGAGCAGAACCACTTCAGGGGGAGGTCACCCAAACTGGAGGAGAAGATTTTGCAGTTTAGGTGACCCTCGTTCCCCCAGATGGACATCTTCTGGGAGAAGTGTCGGAGGTGTGCAGATGGGTCGGACAGTCCGTCATAGGGGACGAACCGCGGGACGGAGAACTTTCTGGGCAAGGGGGGTGCGCTCGATCTCTTTTGTGAAGGGCGAGCCCCCCAGATCAGTGTGACCACAGATCTGCTTCTGGTCCCGCATGTCCAAGTTGTGCTGGAGAGCCAATCTGACACGTTTGTCAAATCGCTCTTGCTCATCGTCCTTCTCTGGAGTCTGAGCTCTGGGCTTTCGCTTGGGATGGCTCGGGCTACGACGGCTATGAGTTCGGCCGTCGCGGCTATGGTGACTTCGGCTGTTGCTCGAGCCTTCGTCACGGATCTGGCTCCGTTTATGGTCCAGATGATTTCTGAGGTCCTCGCGGGGAGGCTGGGCTGCCCTGCTGGGGGCGTCCTTCTTTTTCCCTTGAGGCTCAGAGACTTGCCTCAAGGAGGCAGTTTGCGCTGCCCTCAGCTGCTGCTGGAGCTCGCGTATCATCTGCTCTTGCTTCTGGAGGAGAGCAGCTTGGGCTTCAAGAACCTCTCCAGTGACAGGGGGTTGAGCGTGGCGCATCTCTCCTACGGCCACGGCTTTGTCCTTCCGAGGACGCTCATGCCGACGCTCATCGCGTCTGGGCGGCATGACTTCTTCCGCCGAGATCGAGGCTTCGAGTCCCTCTTGGAAGGGGAACTCGACAAAGAGCTGAGAGCCTAAGCGGCCCTCGCCTGCAGACGTGCCATGCACCGTGCGGGAGCGTCCTTGAGGAGGGACGTCCGTTGACGGTGGTGGCAGCTCGAGGACTGGCCTCGAGGATTCTCCGCCCTTCCTAGCTTTCGGAGGCATGGCTTCTGAGAGGTTGAGGTTAAGAAGGTTGGGAAGGTTTTGAGAGGTTGGGATATTACTTTCCCACAGACGGCGCCAATTGTAGGTGCAGAAAATAATGACCCACAATAAGGAGGGAGCCTTATAGGACTTATCCGATGATGATGATGACTGGGTGCCGTCCGAAAGCCTGAAAGAGAATAGCAAACGGTCAGAGGACCCTGGCCTGGGCGGCGCAAGGCTCTCCGATGCCAAAGTCAGTGAGAGGACTGGAACAATGGAAGGAGAGGAAGAAGAGAGACAGAGTAACGGCTCTGTGTATGAAAATGTACGTACCTTTGATGGTGGTTTGATCCTCTATTTATAGAGTTTGGAACGTATCTTTGGGAGATATTGTGGTGTGGGTCCCGTGATTCGACAGGGAAGTCACGATCAGCCCACATTACATTAATTGCGGTCCAATCCAGCCCACTATGCATTAATGGCGCGTCGGGTCAGCCCACGTCGCATTTAATGCACGTCTTGTTGGGCCAGATCGTGTTGGGCGCCTTTGGCGGTAGGGGGACCAGCGGATCTGCCCTCGGGCCCTGCCCTGATGTGGCCTCAGCCGCTGGATGCCGCCCTGTCAGGGATCTGGCGAAGATTGTGAGCGGCTGGATGTCACCTCTGTCCCATTAGCTCGCGCCTCTATTCTTCCACGTGCCTGATGACGTGGGGGATGAGGGGTGCAAGTGAAGGTTCTCTCTTGCTTCGGCTTCTGTCCCGGCTTCTTCAGCCGAGGTGGAGTTTTCTGCCGAGATGGGTGCCGGGATGGACACAAGGATAGCCGAGTTCGGCGCTGGCGGTCCGGGGTTGCTTGAGTTCGGCCGAGGCCTTTGTCCTGGTAGCCGGGGTGAGATTGGTGCCACGTGGATGGCACGAAGATGGCACGTGAGAGTGCTTAGCCTCATCTGATGGCTGCGATTAGCTTAATCCTGTGGTTCTGGAAATCTCCCCACACACTAGCCATAACGCATCATGATCGGTGAAGTGGCCGAGGAATCAATTCAAAAGTCTAAATCTGAGCCAAGGATTTTCGTGTTCATGCTTACATAAAGTAAATCGAATCTACGTACAACTAACATCCCAATGTCCTTATATTTCATAAATGTGGTCCTTGAAGGTTGGTGGACATTTCAAGACCTCAATTAGACATGCATTCGACTTCACATTGCCTTAAACACAACATCGAACAGTCCCCGAGGTGATAGTAGGCACAAACAACACCCCTACGATGGTCTAAGGTCAAATCACGATAAGTCTGGGTCGGGAACTAAAACATTAAGCCTAAGGAATCAAGTTCCATCCCATAGAACTAGTCCAATTTAATCAATTTTTGATCCATTAGGAAGGGCATCTTAGAGCCATAAAATGTGGTTTCTCAAAAAAACAACCAAGGAATCGGGGAAAAGATGGAAATGAAAAGGGGCTGAGAAACCCCCAAAAGCCCCACAAAATGATCTGGCCGGACCTAGGGGTGTCCCAATTTGGTTAAAACCGATTAACCAAACCGGACCGACCGACTGTTAACCGAATTTACCGGTTATTCTTAACCGATCGGGCGGTTCGGTTAAAGACCTTTGAATATTTCGATTTTCAGTTAATGGTTTGGTTAATAGAAAAAATTAACCAAAATTAACCGAACCGAACCGAAATTATAGCATACTATATAAATATATAATATATATAATAAAATGTGTACATGTATATAATATGAAAATCTATTAATATTTATATAAAAAATTCAAAATAAATATAACATACATCAATTAATAAGTATTAATTCATGTTACCAAGTACCAAGTTAGTAACTTACCAAGTTACCATGTAACGTAGCACCTTCAATATATTATATATTTATATTTATCAAGATTAAATATGATAATGAAATTAATAATATGACAAAAAAATAATATATATAAACCATTGACATTAAACCCTAAATCCTAAGGTTAAAGGTCCCAATAATTTAAAACCTTAAACAAATTTTTTTTTTTTATAATTGGAAACCATAAACCATATAAAACCTTATGAATATAAACCCTAAACTCTATTAAGTATATAACTATAGTCATGTTATAAACTTAAACCCTAACCGATAAAACAATGGAGAGCTCTATTGGCACCACGATTTTTTCTCTTCCCACCGCGAAAAAAAAGAAAACATTTCCTAAACTACCCCTCCCCCTTTCTCCCTCCTCCTCCTCCTCCTCCCTCCCTCATCCCCCTCCCCCAGTCGCCGGAGGGGAGGGAGCCCCGGCCGGCAGCCGGCGGCAGAAGCCCCAGCCGGCTGGCCTCCCTCCCCCTCTCCCTCTTCTTTCCCTCTTCTCCCTCTCTCCCTCTTCTTTCCCTCTTCTCCCTCCCTCTCCTTCCCTCCCCTAGTCTTCTTCTCCCACCCCTCCCCCTCCCCCTCCCCGCCGGTGACTGGGAGGGGGAGGGGGAGGGGGAGGGAGAAGAAGACTAGGGGAGGGAAGGAGAGGGAGGGAGAGAGGGAGAAGAGGGTAAGAAGAGGGAGAGGGAGAAGAGGGAGAGAGGAAGAAAGAGGGGGAGGGGGAGGGAGGCCAGCCGGCTGGGGCTTCCGCCGCCGGCTGCCGGCCGGGGCTCCCTCCCCGCCAGCGACTTGGGGGGGGAGGGGGATGAGGGTGGAGGGTGGGAGAGGGAGGAAGGAGGGAGGAGGAGGAAGGAAAGAGAGGGAGGAGGGAGGAAGGGTAGTTTAGAAAAAAAATTATCTTCTAATGCGGTGAGGAGAGAAAAATTCGTGGTGCCAATAGCACCACTCTAAAACAATAAACCTATAAAACAATATTATGATAATATAGACCCTAAACTATAACACTATAAAACCTTAAACCTTTTATTTTTTTAATGGGAACCCTAAACCCTATAAAACCTTATGAATGTAAATCCTAAACCCTAAAAACTATATAACTATAGTCATGTTATAAACTTAACCCAAACTGATAAAACACTAAACCCATAAAATTATACTTTAATAATATGAGCCCTAAACTCTAACACTATAAAATCTTAAACCTTTTGTTTTTTTTTTTTAAATGGGAACCCTAACTAGAATTAACCGAACCAACCAAAATCCAAACCGATATTTTAGGTTAACCGAACCGATGGTTAATTCTCTAAAAAATTTTGGTTTAGTTAAATGGTTGAAATTAACCGACAAATTTTGGTTAGGTTAAAAATATGTCAATAACCGAACCGACCGACCGATGCACACCCCTAGCCGGACCAGACATATTCCGATGTCCGGGAGATTATTATGGCCGAACTTCTGGCCGATTTCTCCCTCATTTCCTGAGCCGGTTTTTGGGATTTTGAGGTCACATTTCAAGGATCCTTTAAGCATCAATTAACCACCACAATTGGACCTCCAATCCATTAAGAAATTAGAACAAAACTAGGTAATTAAACATGTAATGTCTAGAAAGCACATAGAGTAGAAACTAAATGAAATATAGACAAGCATGCGCACTAAGATTCCAAATTCAATCATTTTTCAAGGCCTCTAAAGCTCCAAAAACACATTTCTATACTCCTCAATTAGTCCCTAAACACATAGCAACCAAAACCCCCCAAAATACACCTTTAGAACACCCAAAATTAGAAAAAACTGAATGAAGGAGATGGAAATAGGGCTTGCATGTTGGACTTCTTGCACACCTAGGGCTGATCTACCACATACTAAGAGATGAGAGGGTTCCATATCTCTGATTAGAGAGAATTTATTCAAAGGAACGGCTACCCAAGTCAAATTTGTAGGAAAATGAGTCTTCGGAAACCTAGGAAGGTGAGGAAGAAGATGGCGTGATCGAGTCTTCACACTGGAACATTTTTCATTTGGGAGGAAGAAATGAAGAGAAAACGGAGGACAATGGGTTTTTATATACAAGTGGGGGTGTGGGGCCCACCACTTAAAATTGAAGGTGGGGTCATAACCGGAGACCGGGATCCCGAATGGACGCCGCAAAAGGTAAAAGTTTTATGAAATTAAATATGCTTTCCAAAGAACCCAAGAATGATATATTTCAAGAAATTTGAAAAATTGACTCGGTTTAGTAGAAAAGATGACTATACTCCTGGGTCGAGTGGAAATCGAAAAACTAAGGGTTTCCGGGTGTTGAATAGTTACGGGCAAAACATGAAAGTTGTCAGGCATAATTTTATCAGTCTAACGAAACCATAATGAAAATTTTATAACATTACGAATAACCCCCTGTCCCCATCCAAAATTACAAATAGACTCCTAAGGTCACCAAATTAAGTTTAAAGGCTCTCAAAACTTCTTAAAGCTATTCAAAATCTATTCTAACCCTCAAAATAAGTTAATTAACACCTAAATCCACTTAAAGAACTAATAATATAATTAAGTAATACTAATGATGTGATTAACGGGTCAGGGTCTTACAGTGTGATATTTGAATGTATGTGTCACTTGGAGTAGTTCCTCTTAACTATGGTTGCCACATTTCGGAGTGAGAATTTATCTTCACACAATGTTTATGTGAGCTTTGAACCCTTTGAGTCAGGTATCGCTCAGTTGTTTCAGTCTCCCATAGTTTGGGTACCACCCCGTGGCAAGGACTGTATTATTCTGTATGTACTTATCGTTTGTAGATAGGGTCTTTCAAGGTGCATGATCATATGCCACTAGGTCACCGCTTACTTTACTGTGAGATGTACATAGTCTTTCAAGGTCCTGCAGATTGCAATTTGTAGTGGACTCGAAGATGGATAAGTCAAGAGATTATCTCAAAGACCATCTTAATGGAAAGGACGAACAAGTCATGACATTGATTGTAAGTGCAAAAAATGTAACTCACAAGATTAGGGGGTGCCTGATAGGACTTATCCAAAGGGACTGATAGAGATTAACTGCTATGATCCTAAAAGGGGAGAAACAGACAGTCAGAAGACCCTAGCTGTGGTAGCACAGGGCTCTCCGATGCCTAAGTTAGTATAAGAACTGAACAGTATGATGGAGATTTTTGGGGAAGAAGATAGCGTACCAGCATGTGGTGTATTCGTTGGCCCCCCTCGCTCTGGAGCTGTAGCTGAACTTATATAGAAGAAGAGAGGGGGCAAGGAGGTGGTTGACTATCTTGTCATAGCCCACCTTGTCAGGTACTAGGGAGGCGCAGTCCCATCGTAGCCTACTTTGACATCAATGACAGTCTCATCGTAGCCCACTTATCTCATCAGGCCATATCCTGGCGCTTTGGGAGTTGTGGAAGCCGCTTCTGTCAGAGATATGGGCGGTGGAGCAATAAATGCCATTTTCTTTATTACAAGTTTCTATGACGTGTTTTTACTGAGGCTGTCGGTATTCATGCTTTTTACCGAGACCGAGACCACTTCCAAGGTCTGCCGAAATAGAGTATGCCGAGGCCGAGGCGGGGACCCTGTTCTGCCGAGATGGGGCAATGATGGAAAATTGAAAAATGTCACTGCTGCCAAACCGACAAGGAACACGCTATTTTGAATATAATAAAGCAATGGTTGTCAGCGTCAGTGTATAAACAATTCCCTTTTGCTTTCTTTAATCATATTTGTAACAAAGGTCCTCTCCTATTCGGACTCACGAGCTCAGTGAGGCCAAAGTGCCGAGATGGGACCCGTGTGCCGAGACGAGACTTGTATGTACCGAGGTCGTGCTCCGATTATCCCCCACACAAAGCCCCCCCAGCTTTTGAGCTCTTAGAGTTTTACTAATTCGTTGAGGTCGGAAGCTGAAATATCATGAGGACCTTTCTTCGTATTTACACCTGTTGCCGAGACCGAAATGGGACATACAACCGCGACCAGCCGAGACCGAACAGGGACGGGCACATGGTTTAGAAATTGATAAAGAAAGGCACAACTGTCAAAAATCGGCGCATAATGAATCATAAAGAACTCATACGGACTTGCTTTTGAGTTATTTAATAATATTCTCAACAAAAGTTCCCTCATGCTCGGACTCACGAGTTCTGTGAGGCCAAAGTACCGAGACCAGAGAAGCCTGGGTGTATGAACCTGAGGTCAGTCTCTATAAGAAGCCTGGGTGTATGGACCCGAAGTCAGTCTCTGTGGCACTGGCCGAAGTGGAGATCAGGATGACTGATGGCGGTTGAGGACCATGCGATCAAGGCTGACAGCAGAGAACCATGCAGTGATGCTGAAATGAGAGTGCCTGAGTGGCTTCATGCCCGAGTGGTTGTGTACCGACTTCGAAGCAATCTCTTCATGCCGGGTGGTGCTAAACCGACCTCGAGGCAATCCCCATGGCACTCTTGCCGAGCTGCCGATGGTTAGTTGTGCCATAATGGCTTCATGCCCAGGTGGTTGTGTACCGACCTCGAGGCAATCCCCATGGCGCTCTTGCCGAGCTGCCGATGGTTAGTTGTGCCGTAATGGCTTCATGCCCGGGTGGTTGTGTACCGGCCTCGAGGCAATCCCCATGGCGCTCTTGCTGAGCTGCCGATGGTTAGTTGTGCCGTAATGGCTTCATGCCCGGGTGGTTGTGTACCGGCCTCGAGGCAATCCCCATGGCGCTCTTGCTGAGCTGCCGATGGTTAGTTGTGCCGTAATGGCTTCATGCCCGGGTGGTTGTGTACCGACCTCGAGGCAATCCCCATGACGCTCTTGCCGAGTTGCCGATGGTTAGTTCTTTGGCCGCGAGTTGAGTGACAAGAAGGAAGACTGCTTTTATTGATTCTTCAAATTTGAGTACAAGTCAGAAATAGAACTTTTTCAGGTGCGACGCGTTCCACGGCCGCTACAATTGTCGACCATCCATATCCTTAAGTCTGTAAGCTGACAAGCCATCAAAGTTGAGTGAAGATAGGAGATATTTAGTAGCCCCCCAAGCTAGCTGGAGACTTCCGCCGAACTGGAGACATCTTCCGAGCCGGGGGTTTCTGCCGAGCTGGAGTCGTCTGCCGAGCTGGTCATCTCCGCTGAGCTGGAGGCTGTCTCGTTTTCTTGGTGGAGGTCAAAATGTTCTTGAGCTCGGGCTTCATCTGCTTCTTGCCTGACAAATTAGTTTATCCTGGCCATGAGTGTTGTCACAGTGACCACGGGATGTAGGACCAAGTCCTTCCGAAGCTCGTTGCCTGGCAGGAGGGCTTGTTGGAAAGACATGACTGCTATTGATTCTGAGGCGTCGTCGATCTGGCTGTAGACAGTCCAGAATCTTCTGGCGAACTTCGTGACATTCTCTGTGTGCTTCATTCTGAGGGCCATCAGGTCGGTGTGCGACCTCGGGATGGCTTTGTGAGCTTGGAACTTCGCCATGAAGGGATTCTGGAGCTGTTGCCAATTTGTGATTGATCCTTGCGGGAGTGCGCAGAATCACCTCAGGGGGAGGTCTCTGAGACTGGAAAAGAAGATTCTGCAGTTCAGGTGATCGATGCTGCCCCATATTAACATTCTCTGAGTGAAGTGCCGGAGGTGTGCTGCTGGGTCCGAGGTCCCGTCGTAGAGGACGAACCTCGGAACGCTGAAATCTTTAGGGAAGGAGAAATTCTTGATTTCTGGAGAGAAGGGAGACGTGCTGAGATCAGAGCAGTAGGGGTCTGGCCGATCTCGGGTGAGATTGAGACCAACTGTTTCCATGGTCTGCTGTACTATTCGCCCGACTCGTCGGTTGAGCCATTCTTTCATATTAGCATTGACTCCTGATCTCTGCCTTCGTTTCTTCGAAGTTGAAGGAGGTTGGAGTTGAGGTCGCCTCCCCTTCCTGTAGCTGCTGCTGTAGTTGACAAATTAGTTTGTCCTGCTCTTGGATGATAAGGCTTCCGGCCTTGACTCTCGCGAGAAGCGGGTTGTTTTCGTCGTCCATTTGATGACGGAGTTTGCCCTGTTGAGGATTTCCCAGTTGAAGGCTGTCTCGCCGGGAGGTTGCTGTCACCCCCTTTGGAGATGGACCTGACTGAGAGTGTAAGCTTGCTGGCTCTTTCCCCTTTCTGGTTCTTCGATGTATGGTGTTTGGGAAGATGGCTTTTTGTAGCCGTTTCCCACAGACGGCGCCAATTGTAAGTGTAAAAAATGTAACTCACAAGATTAGGGGGTGCCTGATAGGACTTATCCAAAGGGACTGATGGAGATTAACTACTATGATCCTGAAAGGGGAGAAACAGACAGTCAGAGGACCCTGGTTGTGGCAGCACAGGGCTCTCCGATGCCTAAGTTAGTATAAGAACTGAACAGTAAGATGGAGATTTTTGGGGAAGAAGATAGCGTACCAGCATGTGGTGTATTCGTTGGCCCCCTCGCTCTGGAGCTGTAGCTGAGCTTATATAGAAGAAGAGAGGGGGCAAGGAGGTGGTTGACTATCTTGTCATAGCCCACCTTGTCAGGTACTAGGGAGGCGCAGTCCCATCGTAGCCTACTTTGACATCAATGACAGTCTCATCGTAGCCCACTTATCTCATCAGGCCATATCCTGGCGCTTTGGGAGTTGTGGAAGCCGCTTCTGTCAGAGATATGGGCGGTGGAGCAATAAATGCCATTTTCTTTATTACAAGTTTCTATGACGTGTACTGAGGCTGTCGGTATTCATGCTTTTTACCGAGGCTGAGACCACTTCCAAGGTCTGCCGAAATGGAGTATGCCGAGGCCGAGGCGGGGACCCTGTTCTACCAAGATGGGGCAATGATGGCAAATTGAAAAACGTCACTGCTGCCAAACCGACAAGGAACACACTATTTCGAATATAATAAAGCAATGGTTGTCAGCGTCAGTGTATAAACAATTCCTTTTTGCTTTCTTTAATCATATTTGTAACAAAGGTCCTCTCCTATTTGGACTCACGAGCTCCGTGAGGCCAAAGTGCCGAGATGGGACCCGTGTGCCGAGACGGGACTCGTGTGCCGAGACGAGGCTTATATGTACCGAGGTCGTGCTCCGGTTATCCCACACACATTGATAAAGATGGATAGCCCGCTTGAAAGAAAAGAAATGAAATAGTGTGGGGACATGCCTGCACATAAGTACGTTGACAGAAGTATGGCGACCAGGATGTCATCCCATTTTTGAAGTCCAACACAGTACACTTTACCGACACCCATGGCAGAAGTAAACTGAGAAGGGATGAGTAGGGAGATTATCTCCAAGACCACCTTCGAAGGGAGGACGATCAAGCCACGGGGTCGCTAGAAAGGATGAAAAAGACAAAAGAAAAGGCAAATGCATGCTATGCTCAAAAGGAGCATAAAGAAGCGAGGGAAAGGCAAATGGCTTGAAATCTTAAACGAGACATCATCCCTCGTGTCAGAAGAATGAGGTGTTGATCAAGACACTGTCTCCTCCTCAAAATATCACATTGCCGCGACATTGATGACCGAAGTGACTCTTGGAGAATACGAACCAGAGGATTACCTCTAGGTTTGTTTGAGAAGGCAAGGAGACCTAATCTTGCTCTTAGCCAAAATGATATTTGAAATGAAAGGCAGACTAAACACGATCACAGAGGAAACATGCTTGAAGAAAGACTTGGCGAGATATGCTAAAAAAGGAGGCATACTAAATATGCCTTCCCACAAGGAAGGAGGAGCTAATACACCAAGGAATCTAAGAGCTCCTATGGTAAAAGAATAGTTGGGGAAAGACAACACCAACCTGTCTACCACGGTGGAAGCAGGGGCGAACCTAAATTGTTGCGCCCTAGGTCGTAATTGAGATTCTCTTAGAATTTAATGGGACATTGGATCAAGGGTGGACATACATCGGAGCGATCTGGCGCAATTGTCCCAGGTCGGATTTCAAACGCCCATAGAGTTGAATGGGGCCTTGGAGCATGCACTACATATCTAAACTTGTCACTCCATATATGTCTAAAAATAGCCCCACATATGTAAGGCTTCATTGGTTAAAAAAGAAACAAAAAGAAAACATTGCGACAATACATCGCTCCCTCTTCTTCCACCTATTCTTTCAAAACCTCTTCGCACCGATTGTCGATCAAGCTCGTCGTCACCGGTCACTATGTACCATGTAGGCTACCGTATCTTCATCTGTCAAACGTATCTTAACCACCAAATCCTAATCCCAAACCCTGAATTCCCAAATCCTATTCCAAAACCTAAGCCCTAAACCACCAAATCCAAGCATGTCTACAAATGCAAAGATGAACAAATCCATTCGTGTTATCATGTCTTCTTACCCCCACGATGATTCAAAGATGGAATTCCACTCCCATTATCCAAAGGTTGGAGGCTTTGAGAAAGTGAAAAGTAAAAGTGTGGGTGCCCTCAAAATGTTGTTGTATTCTGTCTTTTCTCACACACCCACTCACTTTGAATTTGCAATGATCTCCATTGGGTATTGATTTTAATATAAATTTAGTTAAACATGATAATGTGAGTCTGAGTATCTAAAATCAAGGTTAGAATCATTTTTTTTATCCATGTAATGCTTTTTGACACTTTTGATTAAAATCCTCTTCATCGCCCAATTTCAATAACTGTCATGCATTTAGTTGAGTTCCATGAGTTGGGCTTTTTCTAAAAGAAAAGCGTTTAGGTGTTATTTGGTAATGTGAAAAAAAAAAGTCTAATAATTTTTTTCCAAATATTAAGTTAAGCAAAATTTTAGCCTCATCCAAAAAAAATTCCTAGATCTGCTGCCACTGGGTGGAAGTAGTAACAGCTAAAGCACTAAATGGGAAGGGCAACCTCTTGCCCACTAGTGTCCGATTAGAAATCCAAACCAATGGGCATTATACCTGTGTGGGGAGATTTTCAAAACTCCAGGATTATGCTAATCACGGCTGTAAGATGGGATTAAGCGTTCTCACGTGCCTCCCGCGTGCCATCCATGTGGCACCGGACTCACCTCGGCTGATGGGACAGAGGCCCCTGCCGAGACCAGGCGGACTCTGGCAGCTAGCGCCGAGCTCGGCTACTAGGCGCCCCCCTCGGCTAAAGAGGTTCACCCCGGCCAAAGGAGCCGGGACGGAAGCCGAAGCAAGGAAGAGCCCCCACTCGCACCCCACACCCGCCGCGCCATCAAACACGTGGCATAGTAGGGGCGCGTGCCAGTGGGACAGATGCGACATCCCGCCGTCCACAATTTTTGCCAAATCACTGACCCGGCGGCATCCAACGGCTGAGGCCAAATCAGGACAAGGCCGGAGGATGTACCCGATGGGACTCCTACCGCCAAAGGCGTCCAACAAGATCTGGCCCAATATGACACGCATTAAATGCGTTATGGGCTGATCCGACTGGCATTAAATGCAACGTGGGCTGGAATGGACCGTATTTATTACTTTGTGGGCTGATCGGACCCTCATTTAATGAATGGTGGGCTGACATGATGACGCCTCTAGACATGCCAGGACGTCATCATGAACCTCCCCCATGCAACGTAGGCCTCTTCCTCTATAAGAGGAGGAGCGATCTCCATTACAGGTATGCACACCTAAAACCAGAGAGCTGTTACTCTGCCTCTCTTCTTCCTCTCCTTCCTTTGTTCCAGTTCACTCATTGACTTAGGCATCGGAGAGCCTTGTGCCGCCCAGGCCAGGGTCCTCTGACCGTTTGCTCTTCCCTTTCAGGCTAGGAGGTAGTAGATCATCCTCTTCCGTTTGGATAAGTCCTGTAAGGTACCCTAAGTATTGTGGGTCATAATTTTCCTGCGCCTACAATTGGCGCCGTCTGTGGGAAAGTACTATCCCAACCTTCCCAACCTTCTCAATCTTCCTAGAAATCATACCTCCGAAAGCTAAGAAGGGCGGAGAGTCCCTGAGAGCAAGACCCAAGCGTCCAGGCCCGTTGACGGACGTCCCTCCTCAGGGACGGTCCGGAACGGTGCATGGCGCGTCTGCAGGCGAGGAGCGCGTAGGCTCGCGACCCTTCGTCGAGATTCCCTTCCAAGAGGGAGTTGAGACCTCGTGCTCTGACGATGAAGTCGTGCCTCCCCAACGGAACGAGCATCGACGTGAGCGCCTCTCAAAGGCAAAGCTGCAGCAGTGGAGGAGCCACGCCGCGTGCAACCCCCTGATGATGGAGGAGACATCGCAGCTCAAAACGCTCTCCTCCAGAAGCAGGAGCGAATCATCCGCCAGCCCCAGCAGCAACTGAGAGCGGTGCAAAATGCCTCGCTAAGGCAGCCCTCAGAGCCCCAAGGTAAGAAAAGAGTTGTCCAGAGAAAGGTAGTCCAGCCCTCCCGCGAGGATTTGAGAGCCTTTTTGGATCAGAAGCGCAGCCAAGCCCACGACCTAGGCTCGAGCAACACCCATAGCCATCGTGGCCGCGACGGACGAGCTCATAGCCACCATAGCCGAGGCCATTCAAAGCGAAAGCCAAGAGCGCTGACGCCAGAGAAGGATGATGAGCAGGAGCGGCTCAACAAGCGCATCAAGCTGGCTCTTCAGCATAATCTGGAGATGCGGGACCAGCAAGAAATCTGTGGCCCCACCGATTTGGGGCCTCTCCCTTCACACGGGACATCGAGTTGGGGCCTCTCCCTTCACACGGGACATCGAGAGGACTCCCTTGCCCAAGAAGTTCTCTGTCCCGCGGTTCGTCCCCTATGACGGATTGTCTGATCTATCCGCTCTCCTCCGTCACTTCTCCCAAAAGATGCCCATCTGGGGGAACAAGGGCCACTTCAACTGCAAGATCTTCTCCTCCAGTTTGAGCGACCTCCCTTTGAAGTGGTTCTGCGCTCTACCGGAAAAGTCTATTTCGAGTTGGAGAGAGCTCTAGCTCTCCTTCCTAAAGAAATTCCAGGCCTACAGCGTCGTCCCCAAGACCGATGCTGATATCCTTGCCCTAAAGATGAAGCAGGGCGAGACCCTCACCCAGTTCGCCCAGCGGTTCTGGGCGATTTACAGCCAGATTGAGGATAGCAGAGAAGAGGTGGCGATTTTCGCCTTCCGAAATGCCCTGTTACCAGGGCACGAGCTGCGGAAAGATCTAGTTGGAGACCCCGCTCCCTCCATGCCGGCCTTGATGTCCCGGATAAAGCGCTATGTCGCCCGGGAGGAGGACAAGATCCGGGCTCGGGAGGAAAAAGGCCCGAAACCCAACGAAAGAAGCAACCAGCCCCAGCAACGGGGTAAGAAGCCATTCCAGAAGCAAGAGCCGAAGCAAGCCTGGGTCTCCAGTACGGCGAAAGCTACAGCGTCCGGATCTGGGGGCAGCAAGAGGACCAGACCTCCCTCCGACGCCTACCAGGCTATGAACATCGTCTTCAAGGAGCCGATCCACCAGGTTATGAACAAGATAAAGACCCAGCCATTCTTCAAGTGGCCTCGTCCCTTGCAAGGCGATCCCTCCACCCGTGACCAAACCAAGTTCTGTGCCTACCATAAAGGTAACGGGCACAGGACCGAGGAGTGCAGGACTCTGAAGTTTCACTTGGAGAGGCTCGCCAAGGAAGGCCACCTTGCGGAGTTCGTGAAGGCGGGAGATGTCGGCAGCGGCGGCAGCAGCCGAGCTCATCAGAGCGCAGCTAAGGATCCAGACAGCGAAGACTCTGAAAAGATCATCAATGTGATCCATCTGGCGCCCTCAGCTCCCTCTCCCTCAGCTCGAGACAGCCCTCAAGCTCGTGCCGAAGCCAGACGAGCCTCGCATGGGAAAGAGGTTATGAGAGCCGAACTCGGGCCAGCGTCCAAGAGAGCGCACCACGACTGACCAGCAATCTCATTCTCAGACAAAGACCAGGAGGGAATCCAGCTTCCCCACAACGACCCTCTGCTCTTGACCATGAAGCTGAAGGACTTCACTGTGAAGAGGATCCTCGTCGACTCCGGCAACTCTTCCAAGGTCCTCTACTATGAGTGCTTCAAGAAGATGAAACTCTCAGAAGCTGACCTGACGGAGGTCCGTGCGCCCTTGCTAGGGTTATCCGCCAAACCGGTCTACCCCAAGGGAAAAATCACCCTGGAAACCCGAGTAGGCGGAGCCTCCGTGATGGCCGACTTTCTGGTAGTGGACGCCATTTCTCCCTACAATGTTATCTTGGGCAGAACGTGGCTCCACAAGTTAGAAGCAGTCCCCTCCTCCCTCCACCAGAAGCTGAAGTTCGTACTCGAAAGCAAGGAAGGCAAGATGGAGGTGGTCACAGTGGAAGGAGATCAGCAGCTAGCCAGGCAGTGCATGCTGGCCGTGGTCCCCGGAGAAAAGGAGCCAGAGCGCGTCAACCTGGCGGAGTTCGAAAAAGGTCTAGATGAGATCGGCCGAGATCCTGACAAGAAAAGTATTGAGGACCTAGCCGAAGTCAGGCTCGACTCAGCAGACCCTGACAGATTTTTCCTGATCGGCACTCAGCTGCCAGACGAAGAGAGAGCTAAGCTCTCAAGGTTTCTAATGCAGAACGTGGATGTCTTCGCCTGGACCCCGAGCGAAATGCGTGGGGTCGATCCCGGGGTCATGTGCAACAAGCTGAATGTGGATCCTAGCCACAAGCCAGTGGTGCAGAGAGCCCGAAGGACGGGATTACAGCAGACAGACGCGGTAGTCGAGGAGGTCGACAAGTTGCTGGAGGCAGGCGCAATCCGGGAGGTCCATTACCCGGTCTGGCTGGCCAATACGGTGGTGGTTAAGAAGAAGACTGGCAAATGGAGGGTGTGTGTGGACTTCACAGATCTCAACAGGGCCTGCCCTAAGGATAGTTTCCCCCTTCCAAAGATTGATCAGATGATAGACGCCACCACTGGCCATGACCGAATGAGCTTCCTTGACGCCTACAGAGGCTACCATCAGATTCCGATGTATGAGCCAGACGAGGAGAAAACCGCATTCATAAACCCCCGCGGCACTTATTGCTACAAGGTGATGCCCTTCGGGCTGAAGAACACGGGGGCAACATATCAGCACCTCGTGACAACGATGTTCCAGGCTCAGCTCGGCAAGACAGTGGAAGTCTACATTGATGATATGGTCGTCAAGTCCAAACACTCCAGCGACCATCTAGCGGATCTGGCCCAAGTCTTCAGCATCCTTCGCGCATTCAAGCTCAAACTGAATGCTTCCAAGTGCGCCTTCGGCGTAGCTTCTGGCAAGTTCCTCGGAAGCCTGGTAACACAGAGGGAAATAGAGGCCAACCCGGACCAGATTACTGCTATCTTGGGCATTCAGAGCCCATCTACTACAAAGGAGGTTCAGAAGCTTACGGGCATGGCTGCAGCACTCAATCGCTTTATCAGCAGATCATCAGATAAGTGCCGGCCTTTCTTTCAGCTTCTGCGAAAGAACTTAAAATTCCAATGGACCCCTGAGTGCGACCAAGCGTTGGCAGCACTCAAAACTTATTTGTCTTCACCACCCTTACTCTCTACCCCAACTCAGGGGGAGATTTTGTATCTATATCTTGCGGTCTCGGATCATGCGGTGAGCTCCGTCCTCATCAGAGAGGACGAAGGAGTCCAAAAACCAATTTACTATAAAAGCAAGATCTTGCTTGATACCGAGACCAGATACCTTTTGCTGGAGAAGCTATCGTTGGCACTCGTCAGCGCCTCCCGCAAGTTCTCCCATTATTTCCAATCCCACACCATTGTGGTGATCACGGAGCATCCACTTCGTTCTATATTCAAGAAAGCTGACTTTTCAGGGCGAATCTCAAAATGGGCAGTCGAACTAGGGCAGTATGACATTCAGTACCGTCCCCGGACTGCGATCAAAGCCCAGATTCTAGCAGACTTCATCGTAGAGTTCGTCTCGCCGAGCTCGGCTCCGACCCAGCCCGGCACGGAACTGGGGGGCATAGGGCATGAGCCCGAAGTTATCGAGGTAGAACAAGCTCCCGCCTCGGCATGGAAGGTCTTTGTTGACGGTTCGCCCACCTCCAAGAGAGCTGGCACCGGCATAGTCCTCCAATCGCCAGAGGGACTGGTCATAGAGCAAGCCTTCACCTTGGACTTCAAAGCAACAAACAATGAGGCGGAGTATGAAGCTCTGATTGCAGGGCTGAACAGCGCCCGAATCCTCGGAGCCCAGCAACTGGTGATCTTCAGCGATTCGCAACTGGTAACTAGCCAGCTCGCTGGAGACTACCAGGCTAGGGACGACAAGATGGCAGCCTACTTAGCCCTTGCGAAAAAACTACTCTCTCATTTCCAAACAGCCAAGGTCAGGCAAATCTCTAGAGATACCAACACGCACGCTGATGCGCTTGCAAACCTGGCCTCCGCTGTCAAGCAGGAAAGAAAAGGACTGTCGAGGTTGGATCAATATCAAGATCAAGCCTAGAACTCCACTCACCTCGGCAAGTCCTTTGTGCTGATCTCGTCCCGAGCTGGATGGATCCAATCATTTCCTACCTGAAGGACGACTAGCTCCCCGAAGACAAGACTGAAGCCCACCAAATCAGACTCAAGGCAGCTCGATTCTGGCTATCTCCCGAGGGAAAACTCTACAGAAAATCTTTCACGGGTCCCTACCTCCAATGTGTCCATCTGAGCAAGGTGGACAACTTTCTGTATGAGATCCATGAAGGAATCTGTGGCAGTCACATCGGAGGTCGATCATTGGCCTTCAGGGCTATAAGCCAAGGTTACTGGTGGCCATACATGTAGAAGGATGCGCAGGTATACGCCAGGAAATGCGAGAAATGCCAGAAGTTCTCCCACTCTCTTCATCAGCTAGCGCAAGACCTGAGTCCCCTCTCTAGTCCATGGCCCTTTGCTCAATGGGGGCTGGACATTGTGGGGCCTCTCCACCGAGCTCCAGGGAACAAGAGATGGCTGATAGTTGCTACGGACTACTTCACAAAGTGGATAGAAGCTGAACCGCTGGCCTCCATCACTGATAGGGACTCCAAGAACTTCGTATGAAAGAACATCATAACGAGGTTCGGCATCCCCAGGACCCTGATTTCGAACAACGGGACTCAGTTCGACTCCAAGTCCTTCAAAGACTTCTGCCAAGAGCATGGCATCCGGAACCATTATTCCACTCCGGCGTACCCACAGAGCAATGGCTAGGCCGAAATTTCTAACAAGGTAATCCTGGACGGCCTGAAGAAGCGATTGGACAAGGCAAAAGGGAGATGGGTAAAGGAGCTTTTCAGCGTGCTGTGTGTAACGCCCCAAAATCTGGGCGCCTCGAATCTCGGGGCGCTACGAGAAAGTACCTAAGAGATGCGGAAAATCCAATAATATAATCAAGTGTGAATCTCATATGAGCAGGTAAATGGACAAGGCCCTAAAATTTTTTTTCATTTTAAAAGATTACAAGGTACTTTCCATAATTAAACTAACTATTCAGTCCTAGGCCAACACGGCCAGCTACAAGAAAAGGAAAGAATAGAGATCTATATGATAGACGCCTCACGATGCACCAAATGCATCATTCTCTGAACCCTGCGGCAACGGATCAGTCGCCAAACAAACCACCAAATCAAGAAAGCGGAAGAGAAGATACCTGAAAACACCAAGGATTGGGTCAGGCTCGATGAGCCAAGCAAATAGGCATGTTTAGATGGCAATACATTATATAATTAGATAGGAAAGAGGACCATACCTGATCCCAGCTGTACCTGCATGATTAGTATCTCGATAATAATATAGAATATCAGAGTGCAACAGAAAACGGTGTAGAGTGTAGTGCATAAACGAAAATCGAGATATTGATATAACAGATGTTTGATACAACCTAACAAGTAGATAAGAGAAGCCATCAAAACATCAGATAAACCACACAAGCACATCAGAGTCATCAGTAGCAGAAGTAAACAGAGGAAGTGACATTACCATAGTCGTATCCATCGCATCCAGATCCAACCGTATCAACGGCGGCAGTTAAAGGCAATAAACAATGATATCCATAATATATAATATTCATACATCCAATATACATACATAGAAGCACACAAAGGTACGTCCACAGTTGAAGTACAAAGGACGTGGGGGTCAGAGCCAGCCCATCGTCATCGTCCCAACAACTGTCGATTGACACCAACCATCGGGGGTCATAGCCACCCACAGTTGTCGTCACGTCGAATAAGAGCGTACAAGAATCCATCAATGTCCATAGCCACAGCCAAGTCACAGCCATTGGTCTTACGTGCTATCTTAACCAACAATATCCATAGCCACGGCCAAGTCCCAGTCATTGGACTTACGTGCTAGATCAATATCACCGTCCATCCATACACCCGGTCCGAGCGCCGGCGGTCTCAGTACCCCACCCACACCTGGTACCTACTGTGTCAATCACATCACAATATCAAAGTCCATGCCGGCATCATAACCCTCGGCAGACTAATCAATATCAATGTCCATGCCGGCATCATAACCCTCGGCAGACTAATCGTACAACCACAAATCTACAGATCACTAGGTGGGGGTACTCCGAACTAGATAGCCTTATTTTCCTTAATATGAGATGATAATAGTCAAGGGTACGAGACACGGAGTTCGGGTATAGCTAGTCCATCCTTGTGGTTCTCAACAGTTAATAATGCATACCTTTGTAAACTCCGCTTCTCTATACGCTTAATTAGTATTATCTCAATATACAGTCCGTCTATCAGTATCTATCGTTAAGTTCCCAATATTATCGGTCAGGACTTCAAGTGCCATGTCCTGACATCTCATCCAATACGGACCGTGATCATGGATCAGAGCCTAAGTGCAATGCCCTGATTTATAGTACCTCTCAAGGCCTACATCCAAGGTTCGGATCTACCAGCCAGCCTTAGTGTCCGTTTCATCAACATAGATACCACACATCCCAAATCCATCGATGATTGCTGCCCCTCTATTCAGGTCCAAGGTCCCACTCCACCTAAGACAGTGATCACGGAGTCCCAGATGCTTATTAAGTATCATTGGTGCTCCTGTAGGTATTTAGCATCATAAGACATCCATAACCCTTGAATCAGGTTCCGTTTTACAACCCAAGACCCTACTTAGATGGCTACACGGGTCAAGGTTAAGCCCGGCCCTTGACTCGTGTATAGCGTATCCCAAATAGTCCAAATGGAAGGTCAACGGGGCCCACACATGATCAAATCATAAAAGGGTACAAATCTGGGAAATGTCAATGTATACACTGAGCTCGGCCAACCTACTCCGAGCTCGGCCAACCAGACACTTAGCTCGGCCAAATTGTTCTGAGCTCGGCCAACCAGGCATTGAGCTCGGCCAACCAGGCACTGAGCTCGGCTAACCTGCTCTGAGCTCGGCCAACTAGGCACTGAGCTCGGCTAACCTGCTCTGAGCTCGGTCGAACTGCTCTGAGCTCGGCCAACTAGGCACTGAGCTCGGCCAAACTGCTCTGAGCTCGGCCAACTAGGCACTGAGCTCGGCCAACCTGCTCTGAGCTCGGCCAACCAGACACTGAGCTCGGCTAACCTGCTTTGCCTAGCTGAATACTGTTGCAAGTACCGTAATTCCTGGATTTCTCCCTTTTCATTCCAATATTCACCAAACACTTCCAAACATCAAACACATCTCCTATATCATGATCTCATCACAAGTGGGCCATTGATCTTCCAAATGAGGGATTCTCATCCATCAATGGCCAAATACACATAAAAAGAGCTTAGACTAACAATTCTATACATCTTATCATCCAATCAACCATCCAAATACAGAAATCATGCCAAACATCCATAAAAGACAGTAATTACCAATCTAAGCATGTTAATCAATTTAATTAAAGAATCTAAGCATGTCTACTTGCCTTTCGTTGGAGATGCCCAAATCCAAAAGCACTAGCTCAAAGCCCAACAAATCAAACCTAAGGAATAATTAGCAAAGTAAAACTAAATTAAGACATAAATTAAAAGAAAGGGAAGCTCTAAGCTATCTTAACACAATTCCACACCCAAAGCACATAAACCAAACCTAGGGAAAGGGGAGCTTACCAAACAGAGAAGGGAATGGAGTGGTGGCTTGCAAATTGGAGATGGGGAGCTCGCGGGGTCCACACAAAGATGATGGTGATCGGAGGTTGTGGGGCCCACTTGATTGGTGGCCCACTAAATTAGTGGTGATGATGGTGGCCCACTAGGATGCAAGAAGGAGAAGACAGAATGAAAGAAAGAGAAACAAGAAAGAAAACAGAGAAAGGGAAGGGAGAAACAGAGAAAGAAAGAAGAAAGGAAAAATGGGGAAAAGAGAGAGAGAAAGAAATGGAGAATTAGAGAGAGAGTAAGACAGTGAAGGGGAAGAATGGGGAAAACACAGAGAGAGGGAGAGAGGGAAAGAAATGGAAAAATAGAGAGAAATGGAGGGGCTGGGTAATTTCGTTGGCTGGGAGGAGTGAGAGAGGATTAAGGGAGAAGGAGAAAACAGAGAAAGGAAACAGAGAAACAGGGAAGAAGAAGAAACGAAAAATGGAGAAAAGAGAGGTGGAGTGGCTGCCAGTGATCGAGGAGATCATCCACGGCGATGGCGATGGCGCCGTGCTCGGAGTTCGGCAGCAGTGGGCGGCAAGGGTTGGGAGAAGAAGAGATGGACGAGGGAGATGAGGGGATGGAGAAAGGAGAAGAGAGAGGAGAAGAGAGGTGGCCGGCGTCGTGGCGGCGAGAGGCAGCAAGCCGAGAGGGAGGGAGAGAAAACGAGAGAGATGAGAGGAAGAGAGGAATGAGAGAAATGGAGATGGAGGGGCTGCTGTGTTGTGTTGGTGTGGAGTGAATGAGAAGAGAGGGGAAAGGGTCTCCATCGTGACCTAGAATAGGGAATGGGGAAAAAGGGGAAAATGAGATGGGGGGTGTGATGAGAGTGAGATGAGTGAGGTGGGGCTCACATGGGATTAAGGTGGGGTAGGGTTTGACTAAAGTGCCCTCTTAATTTATGGGTAATGGGTCAGGCCACGGGTAGTTGGGTCATCCTAAGGTTAAATTCACAATTCTCCCAGGGAAGCCCATCTGTAATTAGGATATCCTATGATTGACTTGGTCAAATTGGGTCCCACTAGGTATGTCTAGGGACGGGTCCTCACACTGTGGGCATACAGAACGACTCCAAGGCGATCCTCCTCGGTGACACCTTTCTTTTTGGCTTATGGGATGGAGGCGGTCATTCCCTTAGAGATTGGCCTCCCCACCCTGAGGACAGAGCTGGTCGACCAGGGCCGAAACGAGACAAACCTGGCGATGGAGCTGGACCTAGCGGACGAGCGTCGAGAAGCAGCAGCCCTACAACTGACTGACTATCAGCAGCGGTTAGCCAGAGGATACAATGAAAAAGTCAGAGAGAGAAGTTTCTCCGTAGGAGAACTGGTACTGAAGAAGACCCTGCCAGTTGACAAAGATCCGAATGAAGGAAAACTGGCTCCGAACTGGCATAGCCCGTTCAGGGTGGTCTCACTGGCAGGACGATCCTCTTACAAACTCGAAGACTTAGAAGGCAAGCCGTTGCCGAGACCATGGAATGCATCCCACTTGAAGAAATTCTATTTTTAAAGATGTAACATGAGTCTCAGAATCAATGAAACCAGCATTTGCCCTGTCATCAATCTGTGTCACCTCACCTTGTCTGAGTTCGGCAGTTTTGGGTCCCTGACCCTGGAAGAGACTTCGGATTCATACATCCGGTCGTTTCCTAAATTTTGGGTCCCTGACCCTGGAAAAGGCTTCGGATTCATACATCCGGTCGTTTCCTAAATTTTGGGTCCCTGACCCTGGAAAAGGCTTCGGATTCATACATCTGGTCGTTTCCTGAATTTTGGGTCCCTGACCCTGGAAAAGGCTTCGGATTCATACATCCGGTCGTTTCCTAAAGTTGGGGTCCCTGACCCTGGAAGAGGCTTCGGATCCATACATCCGGTCGCTTCCCAAATTCTAGGTTCATACACCCCTCGAGATCGTTCCCGAACTCAGGCTCGTACAGCCGAGATCCTCGAGACTCTGGGTTCGTCTCGGCAAATGACAGTTCATCTCGGCCAATGGTGGTCCATTTCGGCCAATGACAGTCTTCGAAAAAGAAAGAGCAGTGCAAGCACTGGAGCACAGAAAAGCAGTAAAAAATTACAAGTACCGCAAAACAGTACAAGAAAAGCAAGAAAAAAACAAAACAAAAGAAGAATGCAAAACTACAGAAATACTGTACACAGATTATGTGATCAGAAAACTTGTTCTTTTTATTTATTGTAATTACTTCATTACAAGGATTACAAGAAAGAAAGAAAAATACAGAAAGGAGGTTCGCAGTCCTCTAAAAATAGAAAAAGAAAGGAAGTTTCGAGACTGCTCTTCACTGATTCCGTCCGCTGACTGGAGATCTTCAGCCGCAAGACTTCTCGATTCCGCCCACTACTTGGAGGTCTTGATATCCCGCATGGCGACCTGCGGCGTGATTCCACACAGAGCCCTGTGGGATGAAAACAAGACACCCCAGCCGCCCGGGGGCGCCTGGATCTGGTGTTCAGTGCCAGGAGCTCTGCAATATGCTTTGGTTGGTCAGACCAAGCTTTGCAAAAAAAGCTCGAGCTCCTGGTCCACTGTCGATGCTTGGATCTCCACTGAGCACCCACGTTCAGAGAATGCGCAGTCCATGGAGATCGCCTTCAGAGAGCGCGCAGACCACGACAGACAGTCCCTCCCGGAGGAAGCTGTCTTCTGGCGCAGGGGTTTCGCCCGGGTCAAAGGCTCCTAAACCTCTACAGTACCTAGCTGCCAGAATGTCTGGCAGAGGTAAAAGGGTCCCCATTACAGTGAAAAGTAAAAGAGAAGAAGGGCCTCTGGTTTAAGTTCTCTCTCCCATGGCAAGCTTACCCCCCATATTTATAGAGGGATGGAGGGCTCGACACTCAAGGAAATTTATGGGGCGAGGTCTCCCATGCCCCACGAGGAGCGCACGTCTTCCTATATGCTGACCACCAGCTCCGATGGTGACACGTGGAGCCATTTGCTCGATTTCATCGTTGGCCGTGCTGCCATACTTACTGCTATTTATGGTCTTCAGAATACGGAGTATCAGCGCAGATATCTAAGAAGACCGTTCGGTACTCTCCCCAACTCAACTCATATGTCTTGTCAACAAAGAGCGCTCAGCCGAACTCAAGCATAGAAGAGCCGAGCTCAAAAGGATGGTGAGACAGAAATTACAAGAGCGAAAGCAGGAGAGACAGGGGGTCTGCGGCGACTTCGGTACTCCTGCTGGCTTAGCCTAGGACCAATCTAGGGGCAGTACGGCATCTACCCCTACTGAGTCCATACACATTCGAAACGCTCAGCCGGCAAAAAACACGCGATTGGTAAAGAAAAGACAAGTAGCTGGAGAAACTTTCAATTGCATTAAATTTTTGTTCATTACACAGCGCGACAGATACAATTGAAAGACAAAAACTACAAGAACATAAAACAAAAAAGCCTTCTCCACGAACAGAGGCGACGAGCATGTCCCGAGGTCATGCCCGATCAGAGGCGCGAGCAGCAGCATCAGGAGCCTCGCCGGCAGGAGGGGCAGAGTTCCGCATCGAAAGTGGAAACGGAGGCGGTTCCCGGAAGGAAGGATGATCCTCCGAGACCCCGGCCTCCTTCAGGCCAGCTCGCCATCCTTTCACCCAGGCCTTATCCCTTACAACGAGGACTCTTTCCTTGTAGTAAGCAGTGACCTGCGCCCTGGCGTCCTCAAAAGCAGCATCGCACTCTGACTCGAGTCTCGCCTCGGCATCATCCGCCCTTTTGGATTCGGCTTGAAGCAGGGCCGCGTAGTCATCTTCCATCTTCGAGATGGAGACCTCGAGTTTGGCCACCCTAGTCCTCTCCGCCTCGGCCTCTCCCTTCGCTTGCTCGAGCCTCGCCGCATACTCTTCTTCAGCCCTCGTTAATTTCTGAGTAACGGCGTCTAGGGATTCCTGCAGGCCATTCTTCTCCGCGATCAGCTCGGCAATGTCGGCGCCGTACTTGCACAGTCTGTCGGCCGCGACCATGGACTTCAGCACTGCCTGTTGGAGAAACAAGGCGTTCATGACAAAATTTAGAAAACACACTGATATTGAACAGCTGGATAAAATATGTAGAGGTTCAGATGGATTTACCGTGAAGTTCGACTGCAGCATCGACAGTATCAGCTTCTGATCGCTGTACCTGTCCAGTTGCGCCATGTCTCGAGGAAGGGCACAGGCTCGCCCGAGTGCCTCGAGGACCGGGGATCGATCTTGTGGAGAACGCGATCATCCATCGTCATCGGCCTCCCCGGTTCAAGCACGAAGCTCGGCTCCCATGGATGTGGGCCCTGAAATGGCGAAGCCGCGGCCGAACTAGGACCTGCCTCGGTTCTCGGCCTCTTCAGCGGCCGAACTTCCTCTTGCCCGGCCTCAGCTGGGGGCGAACGTACCTCCAGTCTGGCGGGACTAGGAGGAGCAGAGACCTCTACCGCAGCCACGGGAGAAGCTTCCCGAAACCCCGGAGAGGGAACCTCAAGGGGACCCATATTTGTAGGCACCTGAGGAGCTCGGGCGTCTTCGACTCTGAGCGCCAGGGTCTTGAGGTCCTCAAAGGACAGATGTCTGGCACGCCTCATCTCCGAACTCGGCGAGGGAGATCGGGCAATTTGACTCGACTTCCTTCCTGAGGCCTCGTGTGGTCTCGACCCCAATGTGGAAGCTTGTGCACCGAACGCAACTCTGACATCGGACGTCGCCCGTGAAGGTCCCTCTTCGACCCTTACTCTAGGGCCAGCCTGTTCTCGCCCGGCCTCGGGGTCGGCTCCGCCCGAACCTTTGCCTCTGGGTGGCTCGATTGTGCCCCTTATGTATCCACGATACTTCGGCTGGTACCCTAGCAGTGACCAAGCCGCCCTGCCCTCGTGAACGTTGTATCGCTTCACTAGGCGGAGTCAGGCTTCATTCCTCTTCCAGATGTACCGAGCAGCCTGCTTTCTCTCCTTCAAAGCTACACAGTGATCAGAGGCATCAGCATGGCAGAACAGGAAAGAAAAAACATATGGGAAACGAACAAAGAACAAGGCTATTTACTTGGAACAGTCCCGAAATGGCGAGGAACCTGGTAGCCTCTATCGGTGTCGGCCATCCCGAACTCCCACTTGCCCGAGACATACAGAAGATCGTCTCCGACATATTTACTCGAGTCTTCCAAGTAGCGGACGAAGCCATTCCGACCCGGCTTAGCCCAGAGATAGTAAGCACCTCCGGACTTGCATATATCATAGACGTCCTCAATATCGAAGACGCCGAGGTTAATGCCTAGAGCCTCGTTTAATTTGGCCGTGCCCATCACGATCTTGAAAACATTGGGCAGTAACTGGCAAGGGCAGAGACACCACTGACTGAGGCATCTCCTAAGAAGGGGGTGAAGAGGAAATCGAACCCCACCTTCTGTCACGGCCACCAGGGGGAAAGGCATCCAGCCCCCCGAGAAGTCACGGAGGTTGATGCCATTAGGTTCAGCGCCCCTGACTTGGACATCGGCGGGAATCCTAAAAGTCGACCTGAAACCCTCAATCGCCGCCTCGCCCTCTAACCAGTGGCTATAGATGCCCATTCCTACCCTAATCTAAAAATAGAGGAACCCTCAACCTAGAGACCCACAGGAAGGGGGCAGGGCAAAGGGGACTTACGGAGGCGAAACGAAGATGCTGAGCAGCAAAGAGACTCGGCCCCAGCAACGCTCCACTTCTCAGGCGGAGTTTCCTCGCAGCGGCTTCCTCCTCTCTGATTCAGAATGACAAATAGGGAAAAAGTGAACCTCGATTGCCCTATATATAGGAGAAGGGATCCCCTCTTCAGAAACCCTAATGGCACGCGCCAAACAACACTTCCTAGGGCTCCGCGTACATCATTTCAAAAATTGAATACATCCCTGACAAAACGGCGCGCGCGACCTCGAGGCGACCGGACAACTAATTAGAAGATGACACGCAGAGCCGTCGATATGTCTTCGGCATTGATTGACAGACGCCATTTATTGCCTCGATCATCCAAAGCAACTTCGAATAAAGGCCAAGCGCCAACTGCCAAGACCAAGAGGGACTATCCCAGAAGAATTCCGTCATATAGCTCTCGACCTCACTTTGCTGGCGAACTTCGCAAGGTCAGAAGCTAGGGGCAATTGTGTGGGGAGATTTCCAAAACTCCAGGATTATGCTAATCACGGCTGTAAGATGGGATTAAGCGTTCTCACGTGCCTCCCGCGTGCCATCCATGTGGCACCGGACTCACCTCGGCTGACGGGACAGAGGCCCCTGCTAAGACCAGGCGGACTCTGGCAACTAGCGCCGAGCTCGGCTACTAGGCACCCCCCTCGGCTAAAGAGGTTCACCCCGGCCAAAGGAGCCGGGACGGAAGCCGAAGCAAGGAAAAGCCCCCACTCGCGCCCCACACCCACCGCGCCATCAGACACATGGCATAGTAGGGGCGCGTGCCAGTGGGACAGATGCGACATCCAGCCGTCCATAATTTTTGCCAAATCACTGACCAGGCGGCATCCAGCGGCTGAGGCCAAATCAGGACAAGGCCCGAGGTGTACCCGATGGGACTCCTACCGCCAAAGGCATCCAACAAGATCTGGCCCAACATGACACGCATTAAATGCGTTATGGGCTGATCCGACTGGCATTAAATGCAACGTGGGCTGGAATGGACCGTATTTATTACTTTGTGGGCTGATCGGACCCTCATTTAATGAATGGTGGGCTGATATGATGACGCCTCTAGATATGCCAGGATGTCATCATGAACCTCCCCCATGCAACGTAGGCCTCTTCCTCTATAAGAGGAGGAGCGATCTCCATTACAGGTATGCACACCTAAAACCAGAGAGCTGTTACTCTGCCTCTCTTCTTCCTCTCCTTCTTTTGTTCCAGTTCACTCACTGACTTAGGCATCGGAGAGCCTTGTGCCGCCCAGGCCAGGGTCCTCTGACCGTTTGCTCTTCCCTTTCAGGTTAGGAGGCAGCAGATCATCCTCTTCCGTTTGGATAAGTCCTGTAAGGCACCCTAACTATTGTGGGTCATAATTTTCCTGCACCTACAATACCATGATGGAAGAAAGAGGCTACCATCCAGCCAAGGGAAAACCTTATCCCGAATGGATGGAGCAGGTGTCGTCGTTCCCTAAGATGTTCAGGCGACCAAATATGCCCGCCTTTGAAGGGACGAGTTTGGCTGTACTTAGGGATGTTTCATGGGCCGGGTTGATGAATGTCCGGTCCAAACCTGGCTTCTAGGTTGTAAGGCCAAGGTCGGCCAGAAGTGGCTGGGCTTGCCCAGAAATGATAAAGCCCAAGCCCATCCCGAGCTAAAGTTATAGAATAAAAGAAGCATTTCTTACTATGTCATAGGTTGTAGCTCAAATAGTCTAGTTACATCAGTTTGTATGAGAGGTCCCCATCCTGAGCTAGAGTTATAGAATAAAAGAAGCATTTCTTACTATGTCCTAGGTTGTAGCTCAAGTAGTCTAGTCTTATCACTTTGTATGAGAGGTCATTCATTTAATTTCCTCCCCTTACCACTCCCTTATAATTATTTTTATATTCAGATCGGGCTGGGGTTCGGATTCTCTACTACTAAGCACAAGCCCAACCCATTTATTAAATGGGCAAAGTAAAAAAGCCCTACTATAACATAAGCCCCAAGCCCAGGCAGGTCATGGGCTGGCCCGATTCATGAACACCCTAGCTGCACTCCATATGTGGCGCTTTTCCATTCAATATTATCCTTGAGCTCGTTTGTTTACAATACTTTACATAAGTAATCATTGGTCATGTGAAGAATTTTCATTGAGTGTGTTGATTCATGAATCTTATATGTGTAAAAGAATATAGTGTGAAAAATGGTGGGTCCATTTTTCATGTAAAAATTCTCAAAAATCTCCACAATGTAAAATCATTTATAACAGATCATGTTTCTATATATATTAGCAAAAAAGAAAAAAGATCATGTTTCTATTACACATTGCAAAAGGTGTCAAACAGGTTTGCGCACAGAGTTCTATCGTTTCATAAAAATGATAAGTCTCTCTCAAGTCTCAATGCATGACGTTCCCTATCTCAAGTCGTTACTAATTTCGAGATACGTGCAGTGGTGGACCCGGTACAAGGACATCGAACTGAAGCCCCATCCTATCTGGAAAATTTCAAAGAACCCCCTAAAAATCATGATAATTAGCATGTAATTTTTTTTAACATTTGCCCCTTCCTACAATATTTCATTGACATTACGCCCCTCCCCCAAGTTAAATTTCCTGGTCCTCCTTTGGATACGTGTGTGTTAAATAAAAATAACTTAATCTAACTTTTTGAGTTTTCTACACTCTTGTCACTTGTGACCCAAATCTATTATCCAAGCCATTAGTTGTGTATGGGACTCATTACGTCCTTTTTAGAATAGTTTTAGGGTCCTTGTGCTCATTAAATTTTGCAAAAACTCCAGAATGATATTTCTTCTATTACAAAAGAGAGACTAAGAGAAAGAAGATTAGAAGGAGAAGAGACAGTCTTTCTGTTATCTCATTAACTATATGTAAATACATAAAAAGAGAGCCTATTTATAGGCAACGTAACATCAGAAGAGAAACCCTAATTCTAACCCTAACTCATCTTAAGTGGGCATCCACCCAAGATCCATATCTCATAACACTCCCCCTTGGATGACCACCATTCAATGACAGTTGCCTCATTAAAAACCTTACTAAGGAAAACCAGTGGGAAAAACCAAAGCGAAGGGAAAAAGAGTACAACATAATTCAAGATCATTCAACTGGTGTTGGACGTGCATAATGCTGCCTCGTTAAAACCTTAACTGGGAAAACTCAGTGGGATAAAATCTAGAAAAGGAAAAAGAGTACAACACACACTACAACAAGTTACACTTTTAGCTACGTTTTTATAAATTTGTCGGTAAAGATAACCATTTACCGACGTTTTTAATTTCGTCGATAAAAATTAGACTTTTACCGATGTTTTTTACTAAAACGTCGATAAAAGACCATTTTTTACTGGCGTTTTTTAGTAAAAGTCGGCAAAGGTCATTCTTAAATTCACTTCATTTAAAAAAAAACAGAGATTTTTACCGACGAAAAAAAAACTTCAAAAAAAGTTTCTTTTATTTTTATTTATTTTTCTTTTTAATTGACTGACGAAAAAAAAACGTCGGTAAAAGTTTTTTTTATTTTTTATTTTATTTATTTAACAAAGTTTTTTTCTTCGGTAAAAGTATTTCTTAATTTTTATTTATTTCTCTTTTTAATTTACCGATGAAAAAAACGTCGGTAAAAGTTTTTTTAATATTTATTTTATTTATTTACCGAAGAAAAAAAACATCGGTAAAACTATTTTTTAGTTTTTATTTATTTTTCTTTTTAAGTTACCAATGAGAAAAAAACATCAGTAAAAGTTTTTTATTTTTATTTTATTTATTTGCCGACGTAAAAAAACGTCGGTAAAATTGTTTTTAATTTTTTTTATTTTCTTTTGTATTATTTTCTCCCTATTTGAGAATTAAAGCCCATTTGTATTAAATTGGTAAGTTTCAAAGCAATGCCTGGTTATTGAGTAGCCATCTGAAGTTATGAGATGCTCTCTATTATCTAATCCAAAGTCATGAAATGCATAGTTAATTAAGTTTCTATCCTGACAATCCATTGAATGGCACTAGATTGACCAACTGGCAATGACCAATTGATTTATGATTTTTTTTCATAATAAGTAAATTACTAGAGTCCTTTATCCAATAGGGCCTCAGCTGCCACAACTCTACCACACATATCATGCTTTAAAAAGTTGAAAAAAACTACCTCATGCAAAAGACCATAGTGCATAGATGGATAAAAACCTCTTAATCTTGATTAAGGTAGTCAAACATAGTCTAAATAAAACAATGATCACCAAAGATTAAAAGTCCCAAGTTTCTATACCTTACCAAGAAACTATTGCATTAGTGGATGACAGTCAGATTGGTTTAAAATTGAAATACATGTCAACTCTGTTAACTTAGAAGGGGTTTGGTGTATGTGAGGGTTCGAGTTAAATTTAAATAACCTCAGGGAGAATGTTATTTTAGCGACGAAAAAAAACGTCGGTAAAATCTTACGTCGTAGTTGTGTTTAACCTTCCAAAGAGAATTAATGGTTTGGATCTTGCATTTGGGGCCCATCGTTTTAAAAAAGGTAGATATAAATGTTTGTGGTTTTGTAAATATCTCAAAATCTATGATGATCCAACGACTAAAATCTGGACACATAGTCGTGCATGATCTTCTAAATATATCCAATGGTTTGGATCATGATTTTTGGTGGATGAATTTACAAAAAAAAAAAAAAAATCACACTGCCCTTGTACAATTTCAAAATTGAGCAAATTCATCAACGGTGAAAAACGTTTTTATAAATATTCCAAGATCCACTTGGATTTAGAGGCTCATTTTTGGATCTGGGACCGTTTTTTGCCATCCAAAGAGAATCAACAGATCAGATCATGATTTTGGGGCGCACAATGTCCAGAATATTAGATTGAAGGGCTTACGTTTTTCTGCAAATATCTCGAGATCCGAGATAGATCAATGGCTGAAATTTTGACATATGGCCGTGTTTGACCTTCTACAAATATCTAACGGTCCGGATCATGATTTTGAGTCCCATAAATTAAAAAAAAAATGGAAAACTGGAATGTCCAATGAGGACGTCCATATCACTGTAGCGACAAGCATCTATCCACCTCAGACGAGTTTGTCTGATTGGAATCTGCTACTTTTTTTGACTTCATGACTTCATCAAATAGACATTATTTGTCTTAATGCCATTTGAAATGGACACAGTAAAAGCTTCAACCAAACATGCTAAAACCAAATTCAATTAATTTTAAGCCAATAAGAGGAGAAAAGTAGAGATGCCAAATTGAACCTAAGTGTTAAGAATTCAACATTTTTAGGTCTAATTCGTTAACCGAGAATCCGATTTACGAGCCGACAGTTCTTGCAAGTTAATTTCTCCTTGAGCGATGTGCTCGTGCTGGTTTCCGATTTTTCCAGGGGCCGTTTCTCATTCCGGACTCCTGGCGGGCCGTTTTCGAGCCTAAGGCCCCGTTTCTTTAGAAGAATTCCAATAGAGATAAAACTTCATCATAGTAACTAGAATCTCTAATCAGAAACCTCTCAGTTGAAAGAAAGCTAAGATTTGAAATCTCAAGTGAAAGTTTACCAACACAAGTATTTTAAGACTCAAAAAAAAAAAAAAGGGTTCATTTCATTTCATTGCTTTTTTTTAATGTTCCAGGAGACAGGTAACATGATGCAACAACACAAGTATAAACATCATGCTGTTTAATACTGGAAATAGTAATATTTACTCTATGCTTCTAAACTTGAACTATCCATAAAAAAAGGGATAGCTCAGTCAGAAAGAAGCAAAATCAAAGGAGGTGGGTTTTTGGATGTGGTGAGAAAGAAAAGAAAGGAGAAAACTATTTCACCAATGGGAATTGCATTATGGAAACTGATCAATGGGGTCAGCAAAATGGGTGGAATAGAAGATGTAAAAGTCATGCATAGGAAAACAAGTGAACAAATAAAAGAGAATGATCACAAAGCAGACGGGTTTCGATAACTTCATGAAAATAGAAGATGAAACTACCGTTGGAAGATCTGCATTTGTGCCGTGTAGACTGGTTGGGTTTAGTTTTCATGCCCCAATCCGTATGTCATCTTGCAGGCCACTCGGGTACAAACTATGAAGATATGGCTCAGAGAGTCCCTTGACTCTATGTGATAGACGCTGAGACTAGTGCTAGTGATTGAGCAGGGCAGGGTTATGGCCAAGTTGGGACAACTTGCATGAGAAATCTTCGCACTTTGTTGGCTCATAGCGAGCATCCATGGAAAGCGCAAACTGCTCTCATGTAGAGAGTATTGCTAGTACCACTGATACCCTTCAATGGTATCACTCTTCATTGATGGCTAACATTCTGCTCCATAGGTCATAGATCACTATCCTATAAAATTCTCTCTTCAATTCTAAAATGAAAAAATATATATTTGTATAATCAAACCAGTAAAAGGGAATTGGACCCCTATACTTAATAAGTGATGGACCCCTATACTTAATAAGTGATTGACTAACCGGTTGAATTTAAGATAAAAATTCATATGATTTATACAAAGTTAAGCGCCCCAAGTTCAGGTCTGTGATAAATAAATGTTTTAGATGGGGCTTAGGTAACAATAAGTACTTGTAGGTGCGGAAAAATAATGACCCACAATAATCGGTGTGCCTTACAGGACTTATCCAAATGAAGAAGATAACCTGCTGCCTGGAAGCCTGAAAGGAGAGAGCAAACGGTCAGAGGACCCTGGCCTGAGCGGCGCAAGGCTCTCCGATGCCTAAGTCAGTGAATGAACTGGAGCAAAGGAAGGAGAGGGAGAAGAGAGACAGAGTAACGGCTCCTTGGGTTGGATTGTGCGTACCTTGTATGTGAAATGAGGCTCTATTTATAGACGCCTGGACGATATCTTTTTGGTGTGGGTCCCGTGACTTGATAGGGAAGTCATCATCAGCCGATAAAGTAATAAATGTGGCCCATTCCAACCCACTTTGCATTTAATGCCAGTCGGATCAGCCCACATCGCATTAAATGCGCATCTTGTTGGGCCAGATCGTGTTGGACGCCTTTGGCGGTAGGGGTACCATCGGATCCGCCCTCGGGCCTTGCCCTGATTTGGCTTCAGCCGCTGGATGCCGCCCTGTCAGTGATCTGGTGAAGATTGTGGACGGCTGGATGTTGCATCTGTCTCACTGGCTCGCGCCCCTATTCCTCCAAGTGTCTGATGACGTGGGGGGCGAAGGGCGCGAGTGGATATTCTTTCCTGCTTCGGTTTTCGTCCCGGCTCCTTCGGCCGAGGTGGAGCTTTCAGCCGAGGTGGGCATCTGGGGTAGCCGAGCTCGGCGCTGGCAGCCCGGACCTGCCTGACTTCGGCTGGGGCCCCTGTCCTGGTAGCCGAGGTGAGTCTCATGCCACGTGAGCGGCATGCGGATGGCACGTGAGAATGCTTAATCCCATCTGATGGTTGTGATTAGCGTAATCCTGGAGCTTTGGAAATCTCCCCACACAATATACATCACTGATTGATCAATGTGTGAAGTCCTTGGTTCAGTAGTCATTCTCATTATCATGTTGTGAAAAATGTTGTTTACTCTATAGTGAGTTAGTGACTGATCTTCTGGGTGATACTATACACCAGTCCCTTTGTTGAGGGCTTTTATGGTTTGTAAAAACCAATTTAATCTTATGGTTTGCATGTGGTGTGAACTTGGTTTGCAATGGCAGTGAAGTGCGGATAGAAGGGCTGGATTGATTATCTGGACAACCTTCGCCAGCGAGAATGCTTCACAGAACAAGGAGATGCTATAACATTTGAGTATGAGGTAATTGTATTTAAATTAAGTTCCTTTTTCGATACGAGTGAAGATCATAGGTATTGATAGTGTTCCCTTAATATTATGATGATTCAAGGGCTCTCACCTAATGAAATTTCTTCATAATAGGTGGATCGAGTTTATCTTAGTTCTCCTAATGTAATTGCAGTACTTGATCATGAAAAGAAGCGAACATTTGTCATCCTTAAGGAAGGACTACCAGATGTTGGTAAGATGAATTTATTTTGTAATTTTGAGACATTCCTCGATTTAGATTGCAATAGTAGAGAGCTGCTTCGATGCTCTCCCATATAGAAGGTCCTGATGCATCATGACATATATATCATCCTGATTCAACCATTCCATTTGAAGTGGATCCTATTATTTGACAAGACCCACTGGAGGGTGAATGCCGGAAATCATCTAGACAAATGAATCCTAACCATACAAACCAAAGACTCTTTCTAGTAATTTTACCTTGTTGTTGGTAATTTTTTGGCAGGCTCACTACTAGAATTTATGCTTTTGGCGGAGGCAAAAAGCGGGTGGCCGCTGTGGCAAAAGACTATTCGGTCGCTAAAGACCTCCCCCCCCCCCCCCCCCCCCCAAACCTTCTTTTTCTTCAGTTTTTCCTTCCCATTTTTTCCCATCCCGCACTCTGCCCTCCCGCCACACCACCACCTGCGCCGGAGCCGCCACCGGTTCTCTCTCCCTTGCATCTCTCTTTCTTCCATTTTTCGTTTTATTCCCAATCCCATCTACCAGTCTTCGTTCCACTCCCAAAACGGGAACGATTTCTACCAAAAAGTCGTTCTTTTCCCGTTTCTATCCCATTCTTAGTGTCACCTGCATTGCATTCCAGCTGTCTCGATTGTTCTTCGATTGCTAAGGTTTCGGAAGAAGAGTTCCAATCGATTCTGTCCCCAAATCGGCTGATTCTTCTTCTGTTTAGGGATTTTTTTTAGGGTTTTTGTTGCTCCCCCAATCTGCAACATGGAAAAGCGATTCTTTCTTTTTTTCTAGGGTTGCTTGGGGCTCAGGTATTCTATTGGGTTTGGAGATTCTAGGGCGGAGAAAACCCATCAAGATTCAATTTTTTCGGTGGTTTGAGGGATTGGGTGGGTGTTTTTTAGCTTGGAAATGACGTATCAGATTCACATCATGGATGATACCATGGTTAGGGAGAAGTAAGTAATTCCATTTCTTCATTGCTGCTTCTTCTTCCTTTTCTTTTCTTTTTATTTTTTATTTTTTATATTTTGTGAGGGAGTGATCTTTCTGTGCTCTACTGTTGAGAGAATACATGGAGATTGGATTTATGATTTATTATCATCCCTTTTTTGGTTGTTATGGTTATGGTTGCAGCCGAAGCCATCGCAACAGCTGAGTGGCCAAATCTGCCGGATTTGTGGGGATGACGTCGGGCTAACCGTGGATGGAGAGCTGATCGTTGCCTGTAATGAGTGTGCATTCCCAGTTTGTAGGACTTGCTATGAGTACGAGTGTAGAGAAGGAAACCAGGTCTGCCACAGTGCAAGACCAGGTTCAAACGCCTCAAGGGTAAAGTAATTTAACTGTTTTCTCTTTCTCTGTTACTGTTTGCCAGATCTAAAAAAAAAAAAAACTAAATCCTAGTCTTGTTTCTTCAAATCCAAATTTATGAGCTTCCCCTTTCCTTCTTTTTCTCATAGTTTTGGGTTCGTTATTTTTGGCAACTTGTTCTGATGAATCGTTGTGAATTTCTCTACCTTGCGTTTGTTATAATAAGGGTAGAAGAAAAAGAATAAAAATTGAATTTCCATTATTTGAGATTTCTTTCTCGTGTAGTTACTGAGAATTGTTGTTGTCTGCAAAGGGTTTTCTATCCCCCACAACATCTTACAGTCCCTTGCTTGCTGCTCTGCTCTGCTCTCTTTCTTTCTTGTTTGTGTCTGTGACTGAAAATGAATGAAATGTTGTTTCCTTCTCCTCTTCTTCTCCAGGATGTGATTAGAAGCAGGTGTACCTCAAGGAAGCAGGTTGGGCTGAAGGTGGCAGGGTAATAACTTGCACTCAGCCAAGACGATTGGTTGTTCAGGTGCTCATCTATCCTATACAGTTTTATTGTACTACATCTCTACTTGCTTGCAAAGTACACCTTTCAGTGAGCTTTTGGCATGGCCGTCAGTGGTCTCACAAATTGACAATTGACCATTGTTTGAATGACTTGCAATGTCTCTTGTATTTTCTAGCAAGCAAGTATGATCATGAGTTATTTTGAGTGGTCAATTTGAAATGAGGTGAGGGAATACTACATATTCATCTTCTTCTTCTAATGCTACTACTGTTGCTTCTACCGCTATCGCAATATAATAATCACAAGCAAAAATAGTAACAGTAACAACAATAAGTTTGATTTTGATTTGAATGAATACTCTTTTCCTTTTCCTTTTTCTAAAAAGCTCAAGATTTCTCCAATGACAGTAGCGCTCACGCCAAAGAATCCATAGTCTATAGCTATGAGAGGAGTTTTAATGGATTTGCAGCTAAATTATCAGATGATGAAAATTGTTTTATGTTCCATGCAGTTAATATGAAACCATGTAATATATAATAGATCCAAAGAGAGCAATTTGGAAATTCTCTAAAGTGCAACATCTATATGCAAAATTATCTGGCCGGTTAAGAAGTGAAAAAAATGAGGTAAATTCGAATTTAGAATATGGCATTTCATCTTGCATTCCTTTTCTGTTCTCCAATGAGACCCATTTACTGTTTATATATTTTTCAACAATATTCTTTGTAATATCTACTCTTGTCTTATCTACTATTGGATCTGGAGAAGTTGATGTTCTTGACGCGGATGCTCTAACCTGGTCTAGGGTATGTTTTACATAATGTGATTTCTGATTTTAGTTCTGCCACCTAATTTTAATAAGGAACCATCCATTCTTTAGAATAATGTGATTTGGGTATATGTCAAAATTAGTTTAGAATATGTACTCTGTGTCTTTTGCTCTTCAATTTTATAGTTAAACAATTTTGTTGCAGTTGGCTATTCAAGGATCTTCACCTGGGTTTAGAGCAGGCCATGCAGCTGTAAATGTTGGAACCAAGGCAAGACAGCTTTTTTTATTGATGGATATGAAAGTGATGTGTTTGTTTTTTTTTTTTTTTGTTATTATTATTTCAGTAAGTGGTGATTGAATGGAATATGTTTCTGATAAATGAAAATAAAGAAAAATTTTCCCTCCTTTTGGGTTGGCTTGTAGGTTTATGTCATTGGTGGTGTTGGTGATAAGCACTACTATAATGATGTTTGGGTTCTTGATTTGCATACTTGCTCATGGACTCAGCTTGACTGTTTGTTGTGATAACTTGGGAATGTACACTTTCATTATCTTGATTGGCATTTGAATGTTGGTACATAGTAGAATGTAAGCATGAATTTTTATTTTGCAATGGTAATGGTAAAGTGATTTTAATGTTGTAAGGATATTTGAATATTTAAATTTTCATTGGCATTTGAATTTTGGTAGAATGTTAGCAGAGAAGTTCTCACTTTTTTTGGAGAGGCATAATTCATATGTTTCAAAGTCTATCCTTGGATCAATCTATGATATGGTGAATTCAAATTGAAAGATTCGTCATCAGAGGGTGAGGATTTATTCATTTCATTATTACACCGACCGTATTTGTTCCAAGTATGAAAGGGTCACTGTACCCTGATGAATAGATGTGTTTTAAATAGACTTGTCAAGTTGATTAAAATCTCAGTAGTGACTTTAGTTAACTTGGCTGAATTGAGTTCTTATTCAGGTCATCTTCTTTGAGTTGAGTAACATTGCAAACTTAGTTTTAGAGACTTGACTAAATAGACTTCTTTAAAACATGCGCTTCACATAGGGGGTCCGGGGGTATCCCCCAGCGGGGATCGAGCTGAACGGTCAGCTCGCGGGGGCCATTGGCGGTCGTAAAAAGTATAAAAAAATTTCAAAAAAAAACTATTTATTGAGTATTAGCGACCGCCATTGGCGGTCGCTAATACCCTTTTGGGACGAATTTGTTGGCGGTCGCTAATACTCTAAGTCACTTTTAGCGACAGCTATGGCACCACAATTTAGAGCCCTGTATATTCGTTAGAGGAATTCTTTTGAAATATCACCAATCCATGATGTATTTTTATTTGAAAAACAAATATTATGCAACGACGATTATTGCCATCCAAGCTTTGGACTGTTACAAAAATCTGGTTGCATTTTTTTCAAACCATCTACTTAAAAGCCCCGCACAGGATCATGTAACTCTACTGAACTGCATGCTCCCCTAAGCCAACTCAGTTTTGATGGTGATCAGCAGGACACAGAAACCTAGGTTATATCCCTTGCATAATAAGGGGTAGGTGTGATCTATCTGTATGTATGAATGCCTTTGGCTATGTTTGAAATGCATATGCCAGACCCAGTCCATCAAAATTTGGTGATCTGCATTCTAGAGATCTAAAACCAGTATCTTAATACAGGCTCCTCTGGTAGTTCTTATTTTCTAAGATTTTTGGATTTTAGCTTAGTTCTTTTCCTTTCTGAATTAGTTTTTTTTTTCCTTTCTGAATTAGTTAACTCAGAGAGCTTCCCTCATTTCTCTTTCATCTTTTACTAGCCAAAGATAAATAAAAATAAGGAAATGACGGTTCGCAAATAAGACCACCGATTAGAGAATTACCCAAAGATAAATAAAAATAAGGAAATGACGGTTCGCAAATAAGACCACCGATTAGAGAATTACAAGCGAAAGCACAAGATTTTCCAACATTTAGGCTCGAAAAAGGCCCATCGGGGGGCCCGGAACAGGAAACGGCCCCAAAAAAAATTAGAAACCGGCACGAGCACTTCGGTCGAAGGTAGAGTAACTTGTAGGAACTGATGGTTCATAAATAGGACTCCCGGTTAGAGAATTATGAGCGAAAACATAGGATTTTCCAACACTTAGGCTCGAAAAAGGCCTGCCGGGGGTCCAGAACGAGAAATGGCCCCTGAAAAAATTGAAAACCGACACGAGCACTTCGCTCGAGGGGAAAGTAACTTGTAGGAACTGACGGTTCGAATAGGACTCCCGGTCAAAGAATTAGAAGCGAAACATAAGATTTTTCAACACTTAGGCTCAAAAACGGCTCGCTGGGGGTCCGAAACGGGAAACAGCCCCCGAAAAAATAAAAAATTGGCACGAGCACTTCGCTCGAGGGTAGAGTAATATGTAAGAACTGACGGTTCGCAAATAGGACTCCCGGTTAGAGAATTACGAGCGAAACATAGGATTTTCCAACACTTAGACTCGAAAATGGCCTGCCGGGGGTCCGGAATGGGAAGCAGCCTCGGAAAAAATAAAAAATTGGCACAAGCACTTCACTCGAGGATAAAGTAACTTGTAGGAACTGACGGTTCGCAAATAGGACTCCCGGTTAGAGAATTACGAGTGAAACATAGGATTTTGCAACACTTAGGCTCGAAAACGGCCCGCCGGGTGTCCAGAACGGGAAACGGCTCCTGAAAAAATTGAAAACCGGTGGGAGCACTTCGCTCGAGGGTAGAGTAACTTGTAGGAACTGACAGATCGCAAATAGGACTCCCGGTCAGAGAATTAGAAGCAAAACATAAGATTTTCCAACACTTTGGCTCGAAAACGGCCCCCCAGGAGTCCGGAATGGGAAACTGCCCCCAGAAAAATTGAAATCCGGCACGAGCACATCGCTCGAGGGTAGAGTAACTTGTAGAAACTGACGGTTCGCAAATAGGACTCCCGAACAGAGAATTAGAAGCGAAACATAGGATTTTCCAACACTTTGGCTTGAAAACAGCCCCCTTGGGGTCCGGAAGGGGAAACGGCCCCCGGGAAAATTGAAAATTGGCATGAGCACTTCGCTCAAGGGTAGAGTAACTTGTAGGAACCGACGGTTCGCAAATAGGACTCCCGGTTAGAGAATTACGAGCAAAACATAGGATTTTCCAACACTTAGGCTCGAAAACTGCCCGCCGGGGGTCCGGTAAATGAAACGGCCCCTGGAAAATCGAAAACCGGCACAAGCACTTCGCTCGAGGAGAGAGTTACTTGTAGGAAACGACGGTTCGCTAATAGGACTCCTGGTTAGAGAATTACAAGCGAAAACATAAGATTTTCCAACATTTAGGCTCGAAAACGGCCCACCGGGGTCCAGAACGGGAAACGGCCCCCCGACAAAATTGGAAACTAGCACGAACACTTTGGTCGAGGGTAGAGTAAGTTGTCAGAATTGATGGTTCACAAATAGGACTCCCGATTAGAGAATTACATGCGAAAACATAGGATTTTCCAACACTTAGGCTCGAAAACGGCCCGCCGAGTGTTCGGAATGGGAAATGGCCCCTTAAAAAATTGAAAACCGGCACGAGTGCTTCGTTTGAGGGTAGAGTAAGTTGTACGAACTGACGGTTTGAATAGGACTCCCGGTCAAAGAAGTAGAAGCGAAATATAGGATTTTTCAACACTTCGGCTCGAAAACGGCCCGCTGGGGGTCCGGAACGGGAAACAGCCTCCGAAAAAATTGAAAATCGGCATGAGCATTTCGCTCGAGGGTAAAGTAACTTGTAGGAACTAACGGTTCACAAATAGTACACCCAGTTAGAGAATTACGATCGAAAGATAGGATTTTCCAACACTTAGGCTCAAAAAACGGCCCGCCGGGGGTCCGGAACGGGAAACAGCCCCCAAAAAAATCAGAAACCGGCGCAAGCACTTCGCTTGAGGGTAGAGTAACTTGTCGGAACTAACGGTTCGCAAATAAGACTCCCGGTTAGAGAATTACGAGTGAAACATATGATTTTCCAACACTTAGGGTCGAAAATGGCCCGCCTGGGGTCCGGAATAGGAAACGGCCCCCGAAAAAATCAGAAACCGGCACAGGCACTTCGCTCGAGGGTAGAGTAACTTGTAGGAACTGACAGATCGCAAATAGGACTCCCGGTCAGAGAATTAGAAGCAAAACATAGGATTTTCCAACACTGTGGCTCGAAAACGGCCCCCCAGGAGTCCGGAATGGGAAACTACCCCCAAAAAAATTGAAATCCGGCACGAGCACATCGCTCGAGGGTAGAGTAACTTGTAGAAACTGACGGTTCGTAAATAGGACTCCCGATTAGAGAATTAGAAGCGAAACATAGGATTTTCCAACACTTAGGCTCGAAAACGGCCCGCCGGGGGTCCGGAACGGGAAACGGCCCCCGGAAAAATCAAAAACCGGCTGGAGCAGTTCGCTCAAGGGTAGAGTAACTTGTAGGAACTGACGATTCGCAAATAGGACTCCCGGTCAGAGAATTAGAAGCGAAACATAGGATTTTCCAATAATTTTACTCGAAAACGGCCCCCCGGGGGTCCGGAAAGGAAAACGGCACCCGAAAAAATCAAAAACCTGGCACGAGCACTTCGCTCGAGGGCAGAGTAACTTGTAGGAACTGACGGTTCGCAAATAGGATTCCCGGTTAGAGAATTACGAGCGAAACATAGAATTTTCCAACACTTAGGCTCGAAAACGGGCCGCCGGTCGTCCAAAATGGGAAACGGCACCCGGAAAAATCGGAAACCGACACTAGTACTTCGCTTGAGGGTAGAGTAACTTGTAGGAACTGACGGTTCGCAAATAGGAATCCCGGTTAGAGTATTAGAAGTGCAAACATAGAAATTTTTAACACTTAGGTTCGAAAGCGGCCCACCGTGGGTCCGGAACCGGAAACGGCCCCCAAAAAAATCTAAAATCGGCGCAAGCACTTCGCTCGAGGGTAGTGTAACTTGTAGGAACTGACAGTTCACAAATAGGACTCTCGATTAGGAATTAGAAGCTGAAATCGATGATTTTCCAGCATAGGCTCAAAAACGTCCCGCCGGGGGTCCGAAACGGGAAAGGCTCCGAAAAAATCAGTAACAGGAACGAGCACCTCGCTCGAGTCGAAATTAACTTGCAAGAACTGATGGCTTGTAAATCGGACTCCCGATTGACGAAATTGACCTTAAAAAGTTGGAATTAAATCACTTAGTCCCAAAAATAGGCCGTCGTAGGACGAAAACAGTAAACGGCCATCAGACAGCCCAAAAACCAGCACCAGTACCTTGTTCAAGGCCAAAGTAACTTGTAGAAATTGACGGTTAGTGTATCGGACTTCCGGTTAACGAATTAGACTTAAAAACTGCCTGATTCTCAATACTTAGGCTGGAAAACAGGCCGTCGAAAAACTTAGCAAAAGATTTATATATATACATTTTTATCTTTCATTTATAATTTAATTCATTGAAAGCATTCTAATGTTGTTGTTGTCATTTCAGGTTGATGGACGCTTTGGGTTCGGTTGCAGACTTGTGGGGGTGTTTTATTCTTTTTAGTTTATTTGTATATGTATATTTGACATTTATATGGGACTGTATGTAATATTTATTTAATGAGATGAATGATTTGATGAAAAAAGGCGTCGGTTGTTTGTTTATTTAGCAACTTTTGTTTTCATGCATTTTTTATATTGAATATAGGTACATGAACAGGTTTATTTTTTTATACAGGTGTATAAACAGGTTTACAGGAAAATTATATTGAAAAAAGAATATTTAAAAAAAAAGTAAATACTTTTACCGATGTTTATTTTCGTCGGTAAAAATTATTTTATTATTTTATTTTTCTTTTTTTATTTTACCGAAGAAAATAAAACGTCGGTAAATGTTATTTTATTGTTTTTTCTTTTTCTTTTTTATTTTACCGACGAAAATAAAACATTGGTAAAAGTTATTTTCTTTTTTTTCTTTTTTTCTTTTACCGATGACAATAAAACGTCGGTATTCGTTATTTTATTTTTTATTTTTCTTTTACCGACGAAAATAAAACGTCGGTAGACATTATTTTATTTTTTTTAGTTTCTTTTTTATTTTACCGATGAAAATAAAAAGTTGGTAAACGTTATTTTATTTTTTTTATTTGTCTTTTTTCTTTTACCGATGAAAATAAAACATCGGTAAAAGTTATTTTATTTTTTTCTTTTACAGACGAAAATAAAACGTCGGTAAAAGTTATTTTAATTTTTTTATTTTTATTTTTCCTTTTACCGACGTAAATAAAACGTCGATAAAAGTAAAATAATCTTTGGTAAAAAATTAAATTTTGCCGACGGAAAATAATTTCGTCAGTAAAAGTTTTTATTTGAAAATTTTATATTGGTTTCCATGTAACTTAACCTAACATTTTATATGTTACTTTATTTTCAAGCATTAAATTTGTCTTACTAATGACACATTTCATTAATATATTGGTCATTCTTCCTTACAGAAACAATCAAAAGCCAACATCGCGAACACAGAAAAGATGAAGACATAGGTGTGGTTCTAAGTCAATCCCTGTTAGAGTAGAAAAACTGGTGCGTATCCTTGCACTTTAAGAATTTTATTAGATTTTTGGCTTTATTTATTGAATATTTGGTCTATCAAATTAGGCACGAGAAAAGAATATGCTACCTGATCTAGCAGAGTTTTACAAGGAAACTCATTATAATGAGGAAACACATGAGTGAATCTCGTTTGAAGCTCAGGCTCATTATGTGAGTATATACTTCAATTTTTATTAATAAAATTTTAGAATACTAATTGTTATAATCTTTTTAATTTTTTCATATTTGATAGGAAAATATGATACAGACACAGACTGATCACCTCTCATAGCCGGGATCAATCCCTTTGACTGCAGAAGATCTGTCAATCAAAGTCCTAAAGCCAAAGTCTGGCTACATGAAGGGACTTGGCATGAGACCTTCATCCTCTATTAGGAGGACCACTACCATATCTGCTGAAACAAATGATTATGTGAAGCGCCTTGAGATGGAATTAGAGACACAGAGGGAACAGATACAAATGCAGAACAATAAAATATAGGAGCTTAAAGAGGGTGGGAAGAAGCAAGGGGAGATAATGGCATATGTCGTCAACTTTTTGAGGAGTAAAGGATTCATTGAACACTTTGGGAATTGGGGGGGGGGGGACTCATCCCCGAGTAGACATACTTCTTGGTAAAGTATATTAACTTTAATATAACAAATTTTATAAAAGAATATATGTTTGAAGAATTAGGAAGTAATGGAAACATGCTTGGGACACCCAATTTGGGAACTAGTTCAAAAAAGGCTATTGGAGGGATAAATAGTTAAACAACTATGGAAGTGCCCGAAAATAAGAACAGCCAACTTGGGAGGGACCATTAATTTTTTGTTCCCATAATCTTGAAAAAAGTCTGTTAGAGGGATAAATTGTATAATTGATCTAATTGCGAATTGATTAGTTACTAAAGTTTTTAATTTATTTTTTTTTCAGATTGGATTGGGGTGGCATTTTTGACGTGCCACAATGATCTAATTTGCTTGAATGTTCATTTTTGTTTGATAAGGATACACATACTTTGGAGTTGCACTAGTTATTGTTGGATGTTTGGTAGAATTGCACTAGTTATAACTGTTGAATATTTTGTGAAATTGTGGATATTTTGGATATTTTGTGGAATTGTGGATATTACAGTATTTTATTGTATTAGGATGAAATTATTTGTAATGATGAATGGATATTTTCATTTTGTTATTTCGTAAATTTGTTTGTCTCTATTGGTAACTTCTTTGACAATTTTTTTTCATCTTCCTTTATATTAATCGCGATAAAATTATTTCGTCTCTATTTCTTATATTTATGATAAAATATTTTTTACTCTAATTTCTTCCTTTAATGACAAAATATTTTGTCGTTAATTACTTACAAGTATATTCCCACAGAGTCGGTTGGAGACAAAAAAAAAAAAAAATCGTCATCTACTGGTACTTTCTTTGACAATTTTTTTTCGTCTTCCTTTATATATATTAAACGCGACAAAATTATTTCGTCTCTATTTCTTATATTTATGAAAAAAATATTTTTGACTCTAATTTCTTCCTTTAATGTCAAAATATTTTGTCGTTAATTACTTACAAGTATGTTCCCACAGAGTCGATTGGAGACAAAAAAAATCGTCATCCACTGGTAGCTTCTTTGACAAATTTTTTCCGCCTTCCTTTATATTAAACACGACAAAATTATTTTATCTCTATTTCTTATATTTATGAAAAAATATTTTTGTCTTTAATTTCTTCCTTCAATGACAAAATATTTTATCACTAATTACTTACAAGTATGTTCCCAACATAGTGTATTGGAGACAAAAAAAATCGTCACAAGTTTATCTATTTCAATGACGAATTTTTTTTTTGTCTCCAATATCTTTTAGCGACAAGGCTTTAGCAACAAAACGGGTGACGAAAATTTTTCGTCTTAATTAGTTTCGGTGACGAAATGTGTACATTTTCGTCTCAATTACTTCAGATACGATTTTATAATCCTGCAACCTCAGATTTAACCAGTCATTCTGAGCAGCTGGTAGTATTACCATCTTCTGGTGATCATACCTATCCTTCAGGGATTTCCATAGGCCTGCTGGGTCTTCCTCAGTGAGGTTTTCATATTTGAGGTCTTCATGTATGTGATGGCACAGGAAGATGAGGGCTAACGCCTTTTCCTTTGGGAATATCTTGTTACCTTCCTTTATGGTATCTCCTAGTTTCTTGGATTGCAAGTGGATTTTAGCATCCAATTGCCAAGATAAGTAATTGTCCTCATTTATGTTAAGTGCTTTAAAGTCAATTTTAGCCAAATTTGACATCTTGCAAGAACTGTAAAATGAAATATATATTGAGTTAACCGTGTGCAGATGATCAATAAAAATAATGAAATATTAACATCAAAAGTAATTAAGGAAGGAATTTGAATATAATGAAAAGTTAGAACATCGGGTTCTCAATTTTGAGGATCAGAACTGCTGGTTCTGTCAAGACTTCAGGCTTGATTTAGAACTTCAGGTTCATAATACATGAAATTAGAATGAAATTAGAACTGCAGGTTCTGTCAAATCTTCAAGTTTGAAGTAGAACTTCTGGTTCTAACAAATGATCAGAATTTCTGGTTTTGTCAAATCTTCAGGTTTGAAGTGGAACTTCTAGTTCTATCAAATTTATTAGACCTTCTAGTTCTATCAAATATTCAAATCTTCAGGTTTGAAGTAGAACTTCTGGTTCTAACAATTGATCAGAACTTCTGGTTCTATCAAAACTTCAGGTTTAATTTCATGGCTTTATAATTTATTTGGACTTTTTAATAAAAAACTTCAGATTTTGATTTTTTAATATGAATCTACAAGTTCATATCAGTATTCCAATTTCTAGGATTGCTGGTCTATAGATAGGTGAACTTCAGGTTCACTTTTAGAGCTTCTGGTTCTATTTTGTGGTCCATTCACAGTATTGATAAAAAATGTAAATTAAAAGAAAAATCATGCAAGAAGATGAATAGTAACCAAATACTATAATTACTTTATCATAAACTACTTTTATGTATTCTAATAGATTTGGAATTAATTATGGTTTAGATATCACTTACCGTGATTGCAATCTAGAAAAATTTCTGATTGTTAAAATACTGATCTACTGAATCTGATAGTTAATGCTCATAGCCACTAATCTGTAGAGCCAAACCGCTCGTCGATTAGAGATCGGAGGAAGGAGTTGTCAACGGACTTGATACCAATATGGACTTTCTTTGTACGCACGTGTTCCGAGGAAAGATGAGTCCAGGCTATGGAAAAAAAATTCTCCAATGATGCACGCACCCTGAGGCAGACAAGGACATGTAGTTCTGTTGGGTTTTTAAAAAAAAAAAATCCTTTCACCTTGTATGATGAGACGAAAGGGCCTTCTGTTGGGTGAAAAAAAAAACCAACAATTTTCACCTTTTATGGTGGGAAGCTTAGGTTTTTTTTTTCTTCTTCGTGCTGATAACGTGTTACAAAAGAGAGAGACTAAAAGAAAGAAGATTAGAGGGAGAAGAGAAAGTCTTTCTGTTAAATAGGCAAAATAACATCTGAAGTGGAACCCTAATTCTATTAAGTGGGCATCCACTCAAGATCCATATCTCATAACATCTTCCTCTTTGTTGATTTTCTAATTTTGTATATTTACACATCTAATTAGAACAAACATGGTCAAAGGAATATTTTTAGGAAATGATGTTTACAAACAAACATATGTAAAACTTTTTACATATAATTACATATCTGATGTGTAAAAACAAAAGACCTGGGGTTTTATCTTCTTTTTTTTTCTATGGTAAAGTAGAGGTATTTATCTTTTGATAGGTGTTTTAGATATAAAAAAGTAAAGGTGGGTTTTCTTTATCGTTTAGTTTAAAAAGCTTTGGCCGTTGGTTTGAGAAAATAAGAAAAAAAAATAGACTATTCTACTGTAAATATTCAGCTCTCGTAAAAGGAGTCTTTCTATATATAAAACGTCCTTGTAAATGTCTTGATATTTTTATTATAAATCCAATATTTTTTTTGTACCCAACTTAGCGGGGCTGGGACCCATCCCTCTGGTGAGGGAAGTTTATCTTTGTCCAAAACAAAACCAATATTTAGAGTTGCTGTTTATTGAAATCCTTCACAAACTAATCGGCAACTTTTAAATCAAGCCCATCAAGTGTCAAGCTGAATATTTTCAAGTGAGTAAGGCTTAAAATCCTAGAGTAAGTAAATATAAATCCCGAGGAGTAGCTCAGTTGGCTTAGAACCACGGTTTGCAACCGGAGTTTGTAGGTTCGAAACTGCACTACCACAGTGGAGCTACATGGGAGTTTACCAGGCTTTTCTCTGAGTCCGGAGGGATTAGTCTAGCCCAAAGGATTGGGAGTTCTCCGATAGAAAAAAAAAAAGTAAGTAAATATAATTTGATATAGATGACATAGTAAAATAATTAAGATAATTTCTCTTAAACTCCAGTTGTGTTATCACCATAGAGCATCATTTTGTATGGAATATTTAAATTTACCACTATCATATGAACGAAGGATAGCTCATGTAGAGCGCATGTGGCATCGTCCATTTGATATCGTCCTTACAAAATGCTCTTTTTTTAATCATATTTTTATACCCATTCATTGGAGGTAAGCGTAGCTCCTGATGCCACATATGAGGCCCACTTGTGATCTAACTCCCAAGAAAACTCTCTAAATCTATGTAGGAGTAAAGAAATGGGTAAATTAGGGAGAGATCCCTCATTTCCGTGTTATAAAGTCTCTAGGACAGAGTATTAATGTTTAAAGCCTAGAGTCCCTTGCGCATGGGATTAATTCAGGCGGTGGTCCCTAAGCATGTGACATCTGATTTTTATGACTCATTTGCCCTTCTAACCATTTAAATGAGTGTGTGGTCCCTAAGCATGTGATATCAGATTTTTTATGACTCATTTGCCCTTCTAACTATTTAAATGAGTGTGTGGTCCCTAAGCATGTGACATCAGATTTTTTATGACTCATTTGCCATTCTAACCATTTAAATGATGTGTGGTCCCTAAGCATGTGACATTAGATTTTTTATGACTCATTTGCCCCTCTAACCATTTAAATGGGTGTCATGCAATTTAAATCTGGATTTTAACTCTAATTCAATGTCTTTCCCGGATTATTTTTAGAAGGTCCTTACCATCTGTAACGGGTTAGGTCTTGGAGCATGGCAAGTGAACTACTTCAAAATCCTCATGGCTAGTCCTAGAACAGCCTTGAGGAAAGTCTTTCTTTCTCGACATTGGAAGAGCACCTTGATGGAAGACATTGTTTCAATAGAAATGAAGAGCTAAAGAAGAAAACTAAGAGATTACTTGAACAACTGATTGCATAAGTCACATGGGACAGGTTGCTAGATTCAATTAAATTTTTATCAAAGCTAGATAAATTCAAACCAAATCTAGTCAAATCAAACAAAATCTAGTTAGATAATCTCATATCAAAGTGACATAACTTGTTTTCAAATTGGTTGTGATTTCAAACACAGATAAATTCATATAAACTCAAATAAACTCATGCCAAAGTCAAATAAGTTCACATCAAAGTTAGATAAATTCGCAGGAAACTCAGATAAATTCACTTAATTCCTATCAAATTCAGATAAATTCAAAGCAAGCACAAATAAATTCATATCAAACTTAGATAAATTCGTAACAAACATAGATAGCATCATGCCAAAGTCATACAAAACTTAGATAAATTCACAGCAAACTAAAAAAAAAAAAACTCATTTAGCAACTCAAAAAAACTCATGCCAAAGTCAAATAAGTTCACATCAAAGTTAGATAAATTCACAGCAAACTCAAATAAATTCACTTAATTCATATCAAACTTAGATTAATTCAAAGCAAACACAAATAAATTCATATCAAACTTAGATAAACTCATACCAAACACAGATAACATCATGCCAAAGTCATATAACATCATGCCAAAGTCATATAACACATACAAAACTTAGATAAATTCACAGCAAACTCAAAAAAACCAATGCCAAAGTCAAATAAGTTCACATCAAAGTTAGATAAATTCACAGCAAACTCAGATAAATTCACTTAATTCGTATCAAACTCAGATTAATTCAAAGCAAACACAAATAAATTCATATCAAACTTAGATAAATTCATACTAAACACAGATAACATCATGCCAAAGTCAAATAACATTATGCCAAAGTCATATAACACATACAAGACTCAGATAACACATACATCAAAGTTAGATAAACTCACAGCAAATTCAGATAAATTCACTTAATTCGTATCAAACTCAGATTAATTCAAAGCAAACACAAATAAATTCATATCAAACTTAGATAAATTCATACCAAACATAGATAACATCAGGCCAAAGTCAAATAACATTATGCCAAAGTCATATAACACATACAAAACTCAGATAATACATACATCAAAGTTAGATAAATTCACAACAAACTCAAATAAATTCACTTAATTTGTATCAAACTCAGATTAATTCAAAGCAAACACAAATAAATTCATATCAAACTTAGATAAATTCATACCAAACACAGATAACATCATGCCAAAGTCAAATAACATTATGCCAAATTCAGATGACACATACAAAACTTAAATAAATTCATAGCAAACTCAAAAAAAACTTATTTAAAACCAAGTTGAATACATTTTAAAGTCAAATAAAATCTTGTGAAATTCAGTTAATTTCATACCAAACTCATTATTTCATAAGAAACTCAGATAAACTTAATAAAAACATAGAGAAAATCGTTTCAAAGTCACATAAATTCATTTGAAACCTTGTTTAATTAATAACAAACGAAGTTAAATTGAAATCAAACTCAGAAAAATAATGTAATATACAGATAAAATCATTAAATTCCTATTTAATTGATCATAGACTAAGATAATTTTATATAAAGTTTAGATAAATACATGTCAAAGTCAAATAATTTCATATCAAACTCAGATAAATTCAAACCAAAACTTAGATAAACTTATGTCAAACTCAATTAAGTTTAAGTCAAGATGATTTGATTGCTTGAGGTCACTGATGGGTTGATTTTGCTTCTTTCTGCAGTTTCCTTCATCTTTAATTTCAGAATCTTTATTTGCTTAGATTTCAGAGTGTATGACGGAATATTTTAAAGCAATCCATGTTTGGTGACGTATAGAATATATAAAGATAGGACATTTTTATCTTTTTGGCTCATTAAATGTTAAAAGGGGTCCGCTGCCTTTATGAAAAAATGACCTGGACCACAGGCTATAAAACGTACTGTTGATGGACCTTTCACCAAATTCCTTAAAAAAATCTTAGATTTAAGATCACAATGAGTTTTAGAAAAATTATTTATATCAGGGCCGAATAACATGGGGTAGTTAATAACTACATTTAGGCTCCTCCATTTTTTTTTAAAACATAGGCACTCCCGGAAAATCTTATCTCTCCTCCCTTGATTTACATTTAGATGAACTCATCCAGACCAGCATCAATGAGGACATTTGAATGTTATCCTCCTTGCGGACTACAAGTGCCCCAATTCTGCTCTGGGGCCCACTTGTGGGCATCTTTAATTTTTGCAGCCCCTTTGTTAATTACACTTTTCATCTGAGAACTCCAATCAATTTTACACTCATTTAACCTTAACTAAAAGTTGCACTGAATCTAAACAAACATCTGCATGCAACTAAACTTTTTAAGGCCGATAAAGCAAAAAGTGATGGAGATAATGAAGTGGAACTAATTTTTTTTTTTTTTGAACTGCTAAATGGGCCCACCAACTGAAAACCATGTCAAACTCAACCCCTCCCGTGATTCACAAAAATAGAAGGCCGACCTAACCCTACATCCAATATCTGCACGCCTACACGATCCCCATTCAAAGCAAAGAAAGAAAAGCTCACCCTTCTTTCCACATATTCTGCTTCACTTTTCTCCCTCTCCACCTATTTCCCTCCCTTTCAAATCTCAACTCTCGAAAAAAAAAAAAAAAAGTCTCAACTCTCAACACACCCCCTAAAAATATACATACTGTGTAAAACCCACAAACCATACACTACCAATCACACACTCCTCGGAATCTACCATCTACTCTCTCCTTTTGTCCTACGGTTCTCTCTCTCTTCTGAGCTCTCTGACGCGGCAAGAACGGACTCAGACGGTCAGACCCCTCACATGACTTCCTGCAATGCCTATAAGACTCCCAATAAATAAAACAGTAGTGCTCAGCTAATGCCCCTATACAATACCCAATACACCCCTCCGGCCCTCCCTCTCTTTCTTTCTCTCTGTATTCTTTCTGTAAAAGCTTGTTCTTCTGTCATACCATTTTCAAACAGACTATCTTTTTTTTAGCCTTTCGCCCTTTTTACCTATCCTTCATCTGTTCCACAACAGAGAAATAAAAAAGAGAGATTCGCTTTCGTTGTTCTGCTCTGGCTCTCCCAACCATGGAAGCTTTCAGCTTGCTCAAATACTGGAGAGGAGGAGGTGGAGGAGGAGCTGCTGCTAACGCTGTGCGCAACCCAGCTTCCACCACCATCACTTCCTCCGTTCCACGGCCAGCTGAAGAGCATGACGACGAGGACGAAGAGGAGGAAGAAGAAGACGAAGGCTCCTTTTTCGATCTGGAGTTTACTGTTCCTGAGGACACCGAAGACAGAGACGAAGACGACGAAGAAGGCTCGATCGAGACGGACGAGGACCGAGACTTCGATTTCACTGTGTCGTCCGCCGGCAGCGACGGCTGCCGGACGGATCCGAACCTCGCTCTCTCCCCCTCGGACGATCTCTTCTTCAAGGGGAAGCTCGTGCAGCTCGAGCCCTCCTCGATCGTGTACAACTCGTCCGAGCCGAACTCGCGGACTCAGTTCCCGGTCTCTCTCCTCAAATCCGCCACCAAGTTTCGCGTCTTTCTGCTAGGGTTTAAGAAGCCTAAACCCCCCGCCGAAGCCGCCGGCGGAGCACCGGCTCAGAAGCAGCCGAGCCGGTTCTTCACGGTCAAGTTCAAGGTGGAGGAGGTTCCGATCGTCTCGCTCTTCACGAGAGACAACAGCTCGAGGAGCTCCAATGCCAAATCGCAGAAGCAGCAGCCGCCGCCGGCGGCGGAGGAGGAAGAGGCCGCTGGCGACGCCGCCTCCGCCGACGCGAAGCGGTTCGCGAAGGTCGTGATGCAGAAGTACCTGAAGATGATCAAGCCGCTCTACGTCAAGGTTTCGAGAAGGTACGGAGAGAAGCTGAGGTTTTCCGGCCAGCTGAGCTTAGGGTTAGGAAAGGCGTCAACGGCCGTGGTGATGCAGGAAGCGGCCGCTGCAGAAGCGGCGGACAGCGGAGATGCAAAAGCAGAGGCAATAGCACCTGCAACGGAAGCATCGGCAACTGTAGCTCCTCCGGCGAATGCAAAGCAGCAGAAGCAGGGCAACTTGCCGGCGGGATTGCGAGTGGTTTGCAAGCATTTGGGGAAAAGCCGATCGGCGTCGGCCGCTATCGTGGCAGCACCGCAGCTTTCGTCGCAGAGGCGGGACGACTCTCTCTTGCAGCAGCAGGACGGGATCCAGAGCGCCATCGCTCACTGCAAAAGATCTTTCAACGCCTCTAAAGGTATCATCAAATGTGGGAAAATGTAGAGATTGTGGAAACCATTTTCACTGCTTTCATCTTAATTGATTTCTGAAGTTTAATTTCTCATTTGTTCTTATTATTTTTCATGTTTGGTTTCAGATTCTTTGGAGGACATTTCCCTGCCGAGGTCCTCAAGCGATTCTAGAGGTGGGAAATCTGTTGATGGGTGCCTGGGAAATTCCATAAAAGGGTAAAGAGGCCTGCATTTGGAAGGAAAATTTGTTGAAAACGAGTTCTCATCGTTACGTGAGATCTTTTTGGTCTTTTCTGCTTAGGAGAGAGAGAGAGAGAATTTGTCCGTTTGTGTAAATGGGTAGAAGCTTTAGACTATATAGTAATGATATATTGCTAGTTTTGTGTAAAAATTGCTCTTTTAAATATCAATCGGTAGGGTTATTGTCTTGTGTAAAGATAACTAGCTAGATCTTTGATATTTGCAGAGGGGTGGTGGTGATTTTGTTTTCCTGTGTGTGTTCGGGGTCAGAGAGGTGGGGAAAGTAGGGACAGAGACAAAAACAGTGAAAGTTCAGCAAAAGAATGAAAAAGAAGATGGGGAAAAGAGAGCAGGGATGGGGGTTGTGTTTTCTCTCTTCCTTCTTTCTCTCGTCTGGGTCATTGTTTCGCGTGTAGTTATTGATGTTGACTGGTAATTACGTTGGATATGCAATTTGTCTGCTTGTTGGGGAAAAAGTTATTCCGATTCCTCTACAAACGGAACCCAGATTTATTTTAGATAAGGTCTAATGGCACTCCCTTTCTTTCGAGTTGCCTTTTAAGTTTTTATACAAAGGGACCCAACCACCTTTGATTAAATTGTTAATTAGGTGATTTGATGTGTTTAATGCTTCATATACCTTGATCCATGTCCAGATCACTGTTAGGACTGTGCATTCTTTTTTCCTTTCATAGGAATCTCAGTGGACTCTACAGTAGATTCGCATTTTTTTTACTTAAAAAACAAGGAGGGTGCTTGTGGAGTGCTACCCTTCTTTAAAGGGAGTTAAAAAATGTTAAGGGGGGCTTTTGATGTAAATAATATAACAGAACTGGATATAAAGGCTTGATGAACATGAAGTTGATATGCTTTAGGCTTCGAGTAAACTATTATAAAGTTGGTATCTTGGATGGACAATACCCACCACAAACATCAGGTAATGCGATTTGGATTTTTTTCTGAATCGTAATAATACGATTTGGATTAGTAGATTCTTTGAAGCACCCATTAAGATGTCTGTTAATTGCCCTTTGCTACTTCTCATGTTGTGTAATAAAGGGCAGATATGACCTAAATGCTCGCCATAGCATTAAATTGTGCTTCTCATTATGATGGTTGCAGTCCATATTTTAGTGCCCTTCGTTGTCAAGGCATGTGGAGAAAGAATTCTATTTTTGAGTTTTTTTTTTTTAGGAAAATAATTCTGTCTTTGATTGAGGCCACTTTTATTATCATTCATTGGAACTGTTTAAAATCTGTATCTCATAATGTTTAAGCCCGACTTTCCCGTGATTGGAGTTATTTCTGCAGTCAGATTAATAACTAGTGAAACACCTTGCTCAAATATGAAAAAGGAGGGCTATTTTGAGTGATTTTGGACTTTAAAAGATGGCACCACTAATGGCTATATAACAATACCCTAGAGAACCCTTGGGGCCTGTTTCTTAGCTCGAATTCTAGAAATTCTTGGCTGTGGAAATTTTGAATTCCTGGATGCTCCTTGGGCTTGAGCATCCAAGAATTTCACCAAAATGCAAAGGGAGTGATATTCCTTGATTCCCAAAGGTCAAAAGATAACTTTCATGTGACTGGAATTCAGAAATGCTATTGAAGAAAATATGGGATTCATGGGACAACTTGTTACGTTATGTCTAAGAATTTCTGGACATGGTGAATTTTTGACATAAATTCTACAAAAGAAACAGGGCCTTTGATTTGAATGGGAATGCAGTCTCCAAAATATTTAATCTAGGAATGCCAATGGGTTAGCTTAAACGGGCTACTGCTCGATATGCCCTTCTTAATTTGTAGTGAGTATGTTGGATTGGAAGGGAAGGGGATTCATAAGCCATCTACATCTAAGTTATGTCGTCAGTCCAGTGGATGATCTGAAAAAACTGATTTATTTCATTAATTGATTTATATTCTCATGCTTTATTCATGTGATGAATGATATTTTATTCTATATTTATACATAACCAATACAAAATGAAATGATGGTTCACGAGATGAACCTGAGCCCACAAGTCATGATCACTAAATTGATTTATATTGGTTCACGAAATGCCCACAAGTCCTCAGTCCAATGGATTATCCGAATAAATTGATTTACTTCATTAATTGATTTATATTCTCATGCTTTATTCATGTGATGAATGATATTTTATTTTATGCTTATACATAACCAATACAAAATGACACGATGGTTCACGAGATGAACTATAGCCCACAAGTGTATTAGATGTAATCAATGTGTGCGGATGAGAATCACATATGGGAGACATGGATCACAAATCTTATACTTAAAGTATTTTTCACAACAAGTGATGAGGTTAAGCATCTCATCTGATAAGGTTGCAGCATTGTGATGCTTCTGTGAGAGTTACTCTCACAGTATCCTAAGAGTTACTCTCAAAAGAGCATTTCCCCATATATGCATTTCTTCTTGTTTTATACTTTTAATTTATAGATTTATTGATATGAATTAATTTGAGGACATATGATGTCTATAACCAATGGAGCAACAATCGAGGATGAAAGCTTCTCGAATTATATCTAATGAATTAAGCCTACATGATACATGCGAACATTCCAACTTCCTCAAGAGAGTCAAAAGTGTTGAAAAGCATTTCCGTTGCATTAACTAATGCCTCGAGATTTTGGTAGAATTAGTTAGTGGAGGGAATTTAATATGACATTAGAGTCAATCGGTCCCGAGTTTAGATTCTAGGAGATAACTTCATTGTAGTGTGCGCCTTCTGAGGGGAATGTTGAAAAGTATTTCAGCTCCATCTACAAATGCATTGATAAGTCTAAAAGAAAAATGCACTTTTGATTCATCGATCATTTCATGAGAATTTGTAGACTTAATTAGGATAAATTGCATTGATTTCAAGGAATTTCACAAATTCATGCATTTGTGCCTTCATATTTGAATTTAAGTCAAATTCATCAAAAACCTTAGAAAATTGCATGTTTTCGTGGAATTATCATTTTTGCATTATCAAAGCATCATTGCTCATAACTTTTTATTTACTCATTAAATGACGTGATTTCTTCGCACCATGGGGCAGAACACGAAAAACCAACGAACATTGTATATTTATGTGCAACTATATGAAGTGAATTGAGTCCCATACATTGCATCATTCCTTTCCTACATGAAATTATATTTTTCTTGATCATTGTTTTATTTTTGTAGGAAATTTCATAAATTAGGAACCGTGGAAGAAATAAATCAAATAAAAAATAAAAGAAAAAGAAAATTGAAGAAGACCCACCATGAGGGGGTGTGAATCCTCATGCAAAGCATGCCCAAAGGGGGTTCCACTCTTCTTTATTGCTTGCGTGAAAGTTCAATCTCTTGTTTAGAGATTCTTGGAATTTCAAATTTGAATTTGAAGACAATAAAAGAAAGAAGAATGAGGAGTCTTCGGGAGAAAGAAACCAAATCAGGAAAGAAGAAAGGAAAGATTAGAAAGGAAGAAAAAATTGCAAAAGACATGGACGTCCAATGTATGGACGTTCCAAGTTATGCTTGTCCATTATCGGACCCACCTCATTCCAATTGTTTTGAAAAAAAAAAAAAAATTCAGATTGAAGGATTTTCTTAAATCACTGTGGGCCCAAGTATGAAGATTTGCTACAAGCAAAGAATTCTAAGAATAGAAGACTCTTGCCAGTCAAGGAATTCAATATGGAAACAAATTCAAAAGTCCAAGATTCTTGAATGCTAGTTTCCTAAGTTTACTCCAAGCAACAAGGCATTCAAAGATTTGAAATTTTTACAACCCAAGAATTATCCAAAAGCATCACACGTCCAACAATGGCAAGCCCAGCATTCACACGTCCAAGGTGCCCCAAGTTGCAACAAAATCTAAAATCTCATATTTAAATTATTTTTTTGTCAAAGTGGGGTGAGTTTCAAGAGGAGTCTAAAGTTGGAATTAGGACTTGGGAGGAAGCTAATCTAGATAGAAATTCCAAGATAATTTATAACAAACCCTTCCTAATCGTAATCTACCTTGGGCACAATCTAAGAAACCTTCCATAAACCTATCCTAACTTACTAAAAATCCTTCCAAAAGAATTATTTCAAAAATTAATTATAGGATAAACTAGAGAAATGTCCCTAAACTGTGTCATTTAAAGGCTCTAGTCCACAAAAGTTTCGTTTAAGGCCTATAGCCTAGGCAACTAGACATATTTTAGCTAGAGGTCCCTCAATTACGCCAGATCACATATTGTCATGACTGATTTGCTCCTACAACTTTCCATTACATCACGCATAACCGTCTGAACATGTCACGCAATTTAAGCCCTCAATTAAGCTCATAAAGTGATCATTTATGACTGATTTTCCCTTGTAATTCATTGTAGATCAAGTTTTGAATTTAAAATTGTAATGACAATTGATAGTGATTTTCCTAGAGAATATACTTTCTAAAAGAAATTCATATGCACTCGTCCTATGCGTGAGGGACAAATTCTGCGACCTTTGATTTTTCAAAATAGACTTTTGTGAGGGACAGATTCTGTGACCTTGCTAGTTTAATATAGCATCTGTAATCTAAATCAAAGAAATAGGGTTCAGATCAATCCGAGTCAAAGAAATAGGGTTCAGATGATTTAGATTTTGATCTATATCCCACAATCTTCTTTCTTCTCATTTTTTCAACTTATATGAGTTTTACATAAATTCATCTGAGTTCTGAACAAATTTATCTAAGTTCCGCACAAATTTATCTGAGTTTTGCACAAATTTATCTGAGTTCTTGCAAAAATTTATCTGAGTTTTGGACAAATTAATCTGAGTTCTGGAACAAATTTATCTGAATTCTGTAACAATTTATTTGAGTTTGCGATAGACGGATAGATAGGGTTCCAACACAGCGAAGGTTCGTAAATGAGAAAATAGTCAACTTACTTGTCTTGGAGTGAGCGAATGTTAACAGTTTGTATGAGGAGATGCATGAAATGGTCTAGATTCTGTACTAGCTTGTCAGACTCCGACCCAGGTTTGGAATATTTAATTATATTTTAACCGTGATTAGTTGATAAGTGGGGTTAGTGGACGATTAGCTTATTTTCTTAAGCTAGATTAGAATGTTTGATTAGCTTTGGGAATTTTTGAGAGTCGTTGACTTAGGCTTGACGCGGGCCGGAGCGCCCGTGTGATTGTGTGTGAAACTGTGGAGTTTAACTTTGATTTTTTTGTAAAATCCCAATTTTTATGTATTTCGACTCATTTCATTTAGATTATCAACTTTCATGTTTTGACTGTCTTGATTTAGTGATCAGAAATCGCGTTTTTCGAGAAAAAGGGCAAAACTGACCTTTCACACAAAATCTGTACCCAAATTTCAAAAATTTCAGAAATTGACAAAAATATACTTTTTGGAAAGTAGAAATTTCTTTGATCGTTTTTGTCTTCTTCGTCGTTTCCATTCGGAGCCCGCAAATGCCATTTTTAGCCTTGTGAAGATTGGGACCCACAAACCCATCTTATAAGAGTGAAGAGTCTCTTCTTCTCCTTCATTCTTCTTTTCCTGCACGTTTTGGAGCCAAGGGTTTTTCCCTCTCTTCCAGTAACTTTCTCTCTCCTCTGGAACACCTATCTCTTGGAGATTTCATGGATGATTGATCTCCTAGGTTTCTTTCTCATCATTCAAGCTTTCCAAAGATGTGTTTTTCTAAGGATTTGAGCTAGGGCAAGGTTCTCTTTCAAACTTCTCTTCTTTGTTTGAGTTCTTCAAGGTTAGCAATGGCTTTCCAAACTTGAAATCTTTGTTTTCCTCTTCATTTAGAGTGTTTTCATCACACATGCAAGAGATTTCCCTTGAGATTTACAAATGTTGATTTTTAGGGTTCTTCTTTGGGTTATTTTTGGAGGTTTTGTAGATTTGGAGCTTGAGGCCCTAGAGGGTTGTTTGAGGAGTAATATTTCTCTCATCTTGGCTTGAAGCAGGTGGATTTCACAATTAATATGATGATTCCATTTATTTAGTTTCATTTCATGGTGTTTCATTCTATGTTCTAATCTCTTTATGTTTCATAGATTTGTTTTGGATAAATGGAGTAATGTGATGTTTGATTTCTACTTATGTTATTGTTTTACAATGAATGGGAGGTTTGTTTTTCAATTTGATCATTTTGAAATTTTGTCTTCTTTATGTTAAGTTCTTGTATTCAAAGAATGGATGAGATCTTTGATTTAAAAGTATTGTGTTTGGATAATTGGAATGATTATGGATGATGATTTGATGAGTTGAGGAGGTCGAGAAAGGGCCCAATTAATCTTGGAAATGTGTATGAAAGAAGGGGAAAGAAAAGGAATGAAAAAGAGTGCAAAAAGAGGAAAAAAGGACCCAGCTGAGCCGGACTGGACAGAGCCCAGTCCGCTCGAGTGACCCAGTGGGCCGCTCGAGCGGACCAGGTTCTGCCTGGCCCTCGCTCGAGCGACCCAGGCTCTGTCTGGGCTTCGCTCGAGTGGACCTTGGGTCGCTCGAGCGAGCCCAGTCCAGCCTGGGGGCCTGTTCAGGGTCTGATTTTTGATCCATTTCAAGGCTTCTTTGGGCCTGTTTCAAGATCCGTTTTTGGGCCATTTGAGGACTGTTTTGGGGCCAAGTTGGTGGACTGTTTTGAGCTTGGGTTAAAGCCAGTTGTGAGCCTGACTCAAAAAGGTTTAAATCGGTTTTTAATGGGGACTCATTGGATATATTTTCAGGTCCACTTCAAGCCCATATTCAAGCCCAATTCAGCCCAAACCCTTTTCTATATATATTGAAGCCCATTCAGCTCTTTTAAAACATGAGACCATTATGTAAATTGGTTTGAACTATGAACAAACCCTTTGGGGAAACCTTTCAAGTCTCAATGTACATTTCATCCCTTGTAATTGTCAAGGATCTTCTGTGGCACCAAATTACCTTCTATTAATGACAGTGAAGGGGGTCAAATGTACATCAAGACGACCCGCATTAGACCGTCGAATCCTCATACACTCATTCCATGTTAAAAAGTTTTCGTCCGGATTTCCTTTATGAATTTATTTAAATGCTTTGGGGTGGTTTACCACATTAGTAGACATTGATAAGACTACTCATCTTATTTTGCTTGGATTCATCGATATGTGAGATATGTATTTGTTCGGAGTAGGTTTCTTATCGACTTTGGAAATGTATTTTTACGAACGGATTTGCATTACTTCGAGGTTTCGAACTTTTACTCTAATGGCACCACTAAGCTTAGGTTACCTTGTCGGACTGATCATCCGGCTTGGAATCTTTAATTTGTTCGCAATCTGCAGTTGTGGATTCTATCTGTACCGACCATGGCAACGGTTATATC
>CM022945.1:68290711-68307066 GCA_012931725.1 Litsea cubeba | reverse complement strand
GATTTGGGCTCATTATCACAAGCATCTCCCATAAGAAAACATGACAGAACAGAACAATGATTTAACTGAACTTCATAGTCAGTTAAATATTCAGGTTGCTTTCTTTGTCTAGAAGACTTTCGAATCACAGCCTCAGAAATATCATCTTGCTGAATTTATCCCCGATGGAGAAATACTACTTCCCTTTTCGCTGAATGCCTCATTACCAAAGAGAGATGCAAGATCAGTTATGCCTCTGTCTGCATTAGCTTCAACTTGATGTGCTGACACTTCATCAAACACCACATCACGAGAAACAACTACTTTCCTTGTTTCAGGATCCATACATCTCCATCCTTTCCTGTGAGTGTCATAACCAACAAAAATGCAATGTCTAGCCTTTAGGTCTAGTTTAGTCCGATTACCTTTGGATACATGGACATAACAAATTGAACCAAAAACTTGAAAATAACTCACATTGGGTTTGCATTGGTATAATAATTCAAATGGAGATGATTTTGTCCCTGGCCATGGAGGTAAGCGGTTGATGACATGAGCAGCGGACTCAAAAGCTGCTGCCCACAGCTCCCTCGGAAAATTCTTTACTTGCAACCATGATAAGCACATGGCTGTTAGATGTGCCAACTTGCGCTCAGAAACCCCATTTTGTTACGGAATTTCCGGACAAGTTATTTGACGCAGAATCCCATGCTCCCTGCAATATTCGAAAAATTGATCGGACATATATTCCCCTCCATTATCGGTGCGCAGACACTTTATTGCAGCCCAAATTCTTTCTCCACCTGCCTTGAATTGAACAAATTTGGATAGAGCTTCACTATTGTGTTTCAAGAAATACACCTAAGTGAACCGAGAAAAATCGTCCACAAAAATCATCACATAATGAAGACCAGTGTAGCTACGTGCTCTTGTTGGCCCCATAAGATCCGAATGGACAAGCTGCAGAGCGACAGAAGATCTATTTTTTGAATTCGGGAAAGGAAGACGATGAGATTTTCCATATTGACAACCTGGACAAACCATATCGTGTTGAATTTCCTTGAAGAGAGGAACTCTCAAGAAGTTTCTTTGTGGAGATTTGTGTAGCAACTGATGGCCAACATGACCTAACCGAGCATGCCAAAGTGTCGCACTTGCATTCTGACCTGTCTTTTCAACATATGCATCACTTGCAGACAATACATATATATAATGATTCTTTCCTTTTTCTAGCAAATAAAACATCAGCCTCAATGTGCTTTAAATTGGAAAAAATTTTCACATCATCTAGACCAAAAAGAACATACCTCCCAGAATCAGTTATTTGAGAAACAGAAGCTAGATTCTTCTTTAGGCCTGGAACATGATAAACATCTTTGAGAGAAATGCCTCCATCATTTGAATTGTTCTCTTTGATTTTGAAATACCCTTCTTTCACTACAAGATGTAATGAATTATCAGCTATCACAATGGCCTTTTTCCCATAATGTGGACGAACATCAGAGAGTAGAGAAGCATTTCCCTCGCATGATGGGAGCAACCAGAATCAACGATCCATTCTTTATTATAGTCTATGAGAACAGCAGCATCTGTTGGTGCATTTGTCTGATGCACATTTGCAGCTTGATCAATAGTTTCAATGGCTAAGCATTGCTCCCACTTTGGTTGTTCAGACTCACTGTTTTCATAAGCTGCATTTGCATCTTCTTCACTAAGATTCACCCGACAATTAGATTGAATGTGACCAGGTTTCCCACAGCGATTGTAATTACCTTTGCTCGGCAATCACGCCTAAAATGTCCATGCTTTCCACACCTATAGCATGTTCTTGAAGTTCCCTTAGATTGACCTTCATCATTTGAAGGCACACTACCACCTGCAATTTGCTTAGCAGAATAGTTTCTTTTTACCTTGATCCCTGGAGTAAAGTACTTCCTCCACTTGCACAGAAGGCTTGTTATTGGTTATCTGATTCACCAAGGCTTCCTGATTTGAGAACAAGTTCCCTAATTCAATAATAGAGGGTTGTTTAGACCACCCCTGTATAGAGGAGATGAACGGCATGAATTCCTTTCGTAGTCCGCGAATGAGATAACGACGTAACCGTGCCTCACTCACAGGTTCAGTAGGATCCAGCTCTGAAATTTCTGCACACAAAGTTTTAACTTTCAGGAAATATTCTGGAATTGCAAGGTTACCTTGGATGATCCCGGTAAGATCATTTTCTAAGAGCTGTAGTTGCACCGTGTTCTTTTGTGTAAACAATCTTTCGAGTGTCTCCCACACCTTCTTTGGTGATTGCTCATCACGAACGTGCTCTATATACCCCTTACTGATAGAGGTTTGTAGAGAAATAAAGCCTTGCCACACTTCACCTTCCACTTCCAACGTGACTCGACATTTTGTGGTGTGTCCTCAGGAATTACAATTTCATCACCAGAGACGAGATCCCACAAGTCTTGTCCTTGTAGGAAAGCTTCCATACAAAGTTTCCAATAGTTGTAGTGTTACCAACTAGCTTTCCTACAGTAACAGTATTTGCACCATCATCTTCACGAGTACACGAATCAACCCTTGGAACCGGTCTCTGATACCATATAATAAATTTAGAGAGAGAAGTTGTCAAGTAATGATAGAGACAATATGCAGAAACTGAAGTTTTTTTTTTTTTATTTATTTCTCTATACAGAACTGATTGAAAACAACTCTATTAATACTAAAAATATCTCCTAAATAATCTCACAACATCAACGTGCTTCAGAGATTATTCTTGCTAAATAAAAGCAACGAAGTCCTATATAAAAGGAAGACTGAAACAACTTAGACTTATTCAACAATCCTAATAACTAGGATCCACTAAAAACAGTAAGCTAGTAAGTTGCACTAATTTTTGACAACTTACTATTACATTTCAAGCAAAATATTTCACTTCTTTGTTGCAAAGATGTAATGGGAGCTTTATCTACTATGTGATTGTTAATCCTAGATGCATCAATGTTGATTAACAAACGTGCATGTTAGCTTCTCAGTCAACTTTAGAAAGCTTTTCTCAATTCTCATTTGTTCATGTTTTCAAATTCAATGTATTTTTTTTCTCAATTGCTATAATTATTACCATTTTTCCTCTCTATTGTGCAGTGGCAGTAGATTGTGGGGCTATTACTGAAGGCTTTAAGTTTCTCTGTGTTCCTCTTTTTAGACAAATCAAGTACATAAAGATTTACATGAAATATATGACAAGGTTGAGAACTAAGATGGATGCCTTGACTTCTAAAGCAGAGGACATTACAATAGAAGTAAAAAACGCCCGAGTTGCATGGAAAAACTCATCGAAGGAAGTGAGTAACTGGCTAGAGAAAGTAAGATCCATTGAAGAGCACGTGAGCCAACATAGAGAAGAAACTTAAAGAACAAAACAAATGTTGGGATGGATGCATGCCAAATTACTATTTCTGTCGAAAGATTAGCAGGATGTCATTGAAATGGATTATTCGAGCAGATGAACTCATTGCAGATGGTAAATTTGAAAACGTCTATTTGGAACAACAAGCAGTACTAGGTTGTACATTGCCAACGACTTCTATAGCAAGTAAAACAACAGCTGATGTCACATTGGAAGAGATTTTGGATTGCATATGAACACAGAGAAAAGAATAATTGGAGTGCATGGAATGGGAGGAGTTGGAAAGACAACAATCATGATGAATATTAACAATCATCTCATTAAAACCAAAGATTTTGATGATATTATATGGTAACTGTTTCTAAGGATGTAGACATGAACAAACTCCAGAGAAAAATCGCAAAAAAATTAGACATAGACTTGAAAGAGATGAAGATGATGTTGATGTTGCAAAAGCAAAGATATTTAGGCTTTGGAGAGGCGGAAGAAGTTTTTGCTCGTCTTTGATGATATGTGGGATGATTTCCCTCTGGATAAGGTAGGAATTCCTCCTCCTAGTGAAGAAAACGGGTGCAAAAATAGTTCTCACTACCCGTGACTCAGAGTATGTAGAGCTATGGGAGCACATGAAGTTAAAGTACAAGTTCTTTCTGATGAGGAATCATGGGAATTATTCAAGAAAAATGCAGGTGATGTGCTCCTCTCAACGGGTATAGAAGAACTTGCAAAGGCTGTCACTAGGGAGTGTTGCCATTTGCCGTTGGCAATTATAACAGTTGGAAAAAGCTATGTGTGGTGTAAATGATGTCAGGGTATGGAAGAATGCTCTGAAAGAACTACAAGAATCAACCTTGAGGTTAAGGGTATGGATAATGTCTTGTGCAGTTAAAGTTTAGTTACACTCGATTAAGAAACACTGAACTCAAATCTTGTTTCTTGTATTGCTCATTGTATCCTGAAGATGATCAGATTCATTCAGAACAACTGATTGAGTATTGGATTTGTGAGGGAATAATAGACAAAAGAGAGACTAGAGATGACAACATGAACAAGGGGCATGCCATTTTGGATGAACTCATTAAAGTTTCTATGTTGGAGTTGGTTGTAAGTAGAGAAGATTATAAATTTGTCAGGATGCACGATTTGATTAGGGATATGGCAATTCGCATTACAAGAATGGAGAGTCCACGATCCATGATCAATGCGGGTGTACAATTAAAGGAATCGCCGATTGAGTGGCCAACAGATGCCGAGAGGATCTCGTTGATGGACAATGACATAAAAGTCCTTTCTGGTCAACCCAACTGTCATAATCTCTTAACCTTGCTCCTTCAAAAAAAACCCTGTCTGGAGAAGATTATCCCTCATTCTTATTTTACCACATGTGCAGCCTCCGGGTACTTGATCTCTCTCAGACAAGAAATAAAGGCACTACCTGAGTCTATTTCTACTTGAAGAACCTCCGTGCACTGTTACTTTTGTACTGTGAACTCTTTAGAAGAGGTTCCATCTTTGTCAAATCTTGAAGAATTGAGGGTGTTGGACCTCTCTGGCACGGCAATACGAGAATTGCCATCAGGAATGGAAGCAATGGTTAAGCTTCACGCTAAACCTCAATTGGACCAAAGAGTTGCGTGTATTTCCGATTGGCATTATACCCTGTCTCTCTTTTTCTGGAAGAGTTGACAATGTACCGAAGCGGATGGAAAGTGGTCCTCAACGAGAACAGAAGGAGCCAGAATTGAAGAAATTGTGAACTCCACTCGATTGGCTAATGCCGAGAGGATGAAGAACTTCCGTCTTCGTGTCGGCTCAAGGACTTCTCCTCCATATTATGAACCCAATTTGTGCGTTAGAATTAATAGCTCCAATCTCATTGGCGAAGACAACTCCTTATTGCTCCCTTACAACACTCGGTGGCTCCACATAAATTTTTGTGAATTTATTAGTCTGTGGAGTGTCACGCGCTCACTGAACACGAGTGAGTTGTGTGGTTGTCGTCTTTATTCATGCGAAAAAATGGAGTTCTTAATGGCAGATGAGGAACCATTACTACCCCGACCTAAAGGAATTGGACATGGAGAAAATGCCAGAATTACTAGGCCTTGCAAAGGTATTCCATCACCGGATGCACTTAAATGCCTTGAGTCATTAGAGGTATTACTTTGCCATAAGCTGAAGTATCTACTCCAGCTAGGCTGTTGCAGCAACTTACAAGGTTGAAGCATATCGATGTTCGCCACTGTGAAGGGATGGAAGAGATAGTAGCAGAGGAGGAAGAGATGGAAAAAGGCAAAAATAAAGATAAAAGTAGTATGACTATGACACTCTCTCAGCTACAGACTTTAAGGATATTCGAATTACCAAATCTGAAGAGCATCTCCTCAAGGGTATTAATTTGTAATGCTTTGGAGACCATCTTTATAGGAATATGTGGTCAGTTGAAGAAGCTCCCCTTCTGCGTGCAGAACTTACCCAGCGCTCTCAAACAAATAAAAGTATGTACAGGGGACGAGGAATGGTGGGATACCTTGGAGTGGGACCATCCACAAACCAAGACCCACTTCCAATCACTTCTTAAATTCACAAATGACTTCTGGTAAAGGTACGACTAATTTCTTGCTTTGTAGGTGGTGTTGTCTCAATTTCAGTCATTTGTCTCCTTCAGGCTTGATTCAAATCCTTAAATAGGGTCTAGTTCCTCGATGGTTAATGGGCCCTCAATCTTGGCCTCATCTATGTTTTTTACGTTTCAAGTTTAGAGTCCAATAAGGATTATGTTGGGATCTATGATTCTATTCAAATCTTAACTCTGATAGACCCATTTGGATTTGAATTTCTGTCTGATAGGGCCATTTAGGCAATTCAGATTTGATTTTTTTCCTACAGTTTTTTAAATTAGAAACTTCTTGTTAGAATTCGAGTAGTCAGTCATTTGCTAAATGCATGCCTGTCTGGTAAATTTACTCTTCACCTCATTTTACTTTGATTTATTAGTGAAGTTACCAAACAGGCTAAAGAAAAAGTAGTTTGACATTCATGTTTCTTGTCAGGAGAGATGACACCAGCATCGCACCAGATCCGAATTTGCAGATCACACCAGCATCATTGGCAGCTCTTTCCTTTCATGTTTTACATTATTTAGTAATATAATATGCTCAAACTGCACTTGTACAGAATAGCAGAATTCTCCAGCTGCTCAGATTGATGGATTTCTGTTTTTCTTTTTTCTTTGTTTTATATGTAATATTTGATGGATTTATGTATTTTGGGCTTTCTCTATTCTCTCATAAGGCTGTCAGAGAGCCAGACTTTTGGACTACTTAACTATGATAGCCACGTTTTGATTTGTGTGATCCACAATTGAAATGCCCATTCAGAGAATATGAAGTCTGATTTGATTTTGGCTCTAATTCTAGTATCTATATTTGATTTTGGTAGACATGTGGGTTGGGACTTGGACATGTTTCTGATGATTACTAAATGGGCTAGGCCTGAAAACATTAGGTGCCTCCTTTGTGGCTGTTCTGTCCCAGCCCCAACATAAATAAAAATAAAGATAAAATTGAAAAGTACAAGTTGATCATAATACACCTCTACGGTTCTAGTTATCATGTGTAAATAACAGCTATATATATACTACTGTTCAGTATAGTAATTCATGCAGTGCCCATCATTATTATACTTAATTATTAAAATTCATAGCCATGATTATTAAACTTTAATTAAACTTAGCAGAAAATTTCTTAAATCTCAATCTATAAGCCTTGTCCTTTTTTACTTTTTCAACTTTGTTGAAATTTTGCTTCATTGCATGTCCGTTTATTTGCTTAATATTGAATTCTTATAAATTCTAATCAATGCATTCCCATTAAAGAAGTAAAGGGACAATCAAATAGTCTTTCGTGTACCAACCCACTATTGGAACAGTTGTAAGGCACTTACCCTATCAATCATTCACAATGGTGGACAATGGTGTTAGTGGAAGAAAATGCTTGTCAATCATAGGGCAAGTGGAACAAAAACGGGGGAAAAGCCTTCATGGTAGTAGGAAATTATTACCCAACCACTCCCCTATACTTTTTATTGGATCCCCATAAAAAACCAAAATAAATAAATAAAGAACATATTAGTCATACTCTCCATCTTCTTTAATGGAATAAAACGTGCTTTGGGAAGGTTGAAGAAGTTATAAAAAGAAACTAGAAATACTTTAGAAATAATCAAGAAAATGGAATTCTCCCTTAATCTGGTAGGTTTGACCAATTGGTTTTACAGTTTAGACAGATCCAAGATAGGACTTCCAATAGTGAGTGATTATCTGTTTTGTGCATCAATTTCTATTGGATGAGGCTGGCTCGTTGGGCCTATTGTTTCAGCCAGTTTGCGATGCTCATAACAGGTCTTGTAGGCCCAATGAAGGTCTCGGGCTTGTCCTTTTTCATGTAAATGTTTGGGCTGATTGGGGGACCCTGGCCTAGCCCAAAGTGGGACTGGATTAAAAAGCTAGTAGGCCTTGAGACTTTTAACTCATTCTTCATTTACATTTATGCCCCTTTGATCCAACTCAATGTCACATGATGAGTTGGAAAAAGATTTGGCCAGAAAGAAAAAACACAGTTGTTTTATAATTTTTGTCTCCTATCTCTCTCTACCTGTGACTATCACCCTTAATCATTCAATATCTAGGAAAGTCGTGGTCTCATTTTCATCTCTACCTTATTTCCTTCCATCCAACCAAACAGGTTCTTAATGAATGATTTGTTGTAAGTATTGTCGATTATTTTATATTGTGATAATTATTTTCTCAATTTATTTACTTTAGTTTCTTTTAGTCATTCTTTTTTTTTTTATTATCAAACAATAATAATAAAAAAAAAACCTTGTTGAAAGTCGAGATGGGTTAGGAATCCTTTCCATATCATCCCCATATTATCTTTTTGCAACATTACCTGTTTCTCTGTTGACCTGAATTTGATTATGGCAAAAATGGATAAATAATAACTGCATATAGCTCAGGAGTTATCTATACTGTATTTACTTTGAACGAAATGAGCCCCCAAGGTTCCTGGGTTGAAGAAGACCTCAGTCACATCTTCCCAATTAAAGATGCATAAGGATGTTGATATCATAGGAAAATTCAATAGAAATAAAAAACAAAATATATGAAATTGAAAAAATGAAAAAAAAAAAAAATCTTGAAGTTTAGTGAGATTTCAGACTTAATGTTGCAAAGCTGAAAAATTAAACCTAAACATTGAGGGATAAGGGCGACTCATTGATTGAAAAAAATATAAGGCTATGTTTGGCTATATTTGTAAGCTTTGATCATGTTCAAAGTTCAAACTCATTAGGATAATTGCAAGGGGCCCATTCCTTTCATCACCGACATCTTACTTATTTAATTAGGTCATTTGTTAGCCGCCTAATATGTTGCTTAGTAGGTACCTTTGCTACATCTCAGCTGCCAAACTCAATTTTTATTCAAGCAATTCTGAATTATTTTTCATGGACTCTTCTGAAACTATAAGAAACTGCATGTATTTTTCTGCTTCTGCTTCTGTGATATGGCCGGATTTTATGACAACTTCCGCAGGGTGCGGAAATCACAGCAGTGTCCTTTCTACAGAGAGTGGAGATTTGATTTGAAATCTTGTTGAATAGGAGAAAAAGAGGACTACTGTTTCAAATACCTTGCTCTACTGTTTTGCTTTCTCAAGTGAAGGTGAAGAATGGGATCCTCTGACCGTGTGGGGAACGCTTTGATTCACGTACGGTGGACGGCGACAGCTGGTACACTTATTACCATTGTGAGGAAAAACTTAAAAAAGATCCGAAATCCTATATGAAATATTACGAGGATGTCACTGGAAAAATTCTGAAATTTGAACATTCCTCGGAAAGGGTCTTCAAATATTGTGTAGTACTAACGAGGTCCGTCAGGCCTTTTTTTTTCAACTTGATAGGAGCAATGCTAGCGTTAGCGTCACTCATGTCTGACGAGTGCAACGCTAGCGTCGCCCATGCGTTGCTCGTCAAAGCATCCTCCTAATGTTTAGCATCGCTCGTGTCTAACGAGGGAGACGCTAGCATCACTCGTCAGAGCATCTCCTAATGTCTTATTTCCCTTAATCTTAGTTAAAGTTCATGCTGGGATGAATCTTAAAAAAAAAAGGCATTAGTTTTTATTCACTTTGAAACCCATTCGGATTTTTTTTACAAAAAGCCATATTATTTTCAATCTTCTCTTGGTTCCTTTTTGAACGTTCAGATTATTTGCTTGTAATCAGATGATGTTCAGTCCGAGCATATCCAGTTTCATATCCGTAGTCCCAATCAAAAATTGCAAACGTATAAGCAGTGGTAGAAATTGCATACTTTGCATCATGTTTTATTTTGTTGTCATTTTGCATCATTAGAAACTTGTAAGACATAAGGAGGAATTTAGGTCCCCTTCACCTTAATCTCAATGAAGTTCATGCTACCAAGGCGAATCTTCAAAAGAATGCCATGAGTTATTATTCACTTTTTGGATTTTATGTAGAGCCAGCCACCTTTTAATTCCCTCTTCTTTGTTTATTCTTAATTTACCATTTCTTGCTGCCCCACATATTAGCTATCCAAACATACTCATATTTGCATTTCTTCATTGCCAATTATAACTCCAAATAATAATGTGGGTCTAGCTTCATCTTAATGACAACATTCGTTTAATTGAGTGGGACTCAATGATTAGACGCATAACACTGAAAAAGATAAACTGTGAATGCAAAAAAAAACCCCAAATACTAGTTGTTTGGATCACAACTATGTGTGCATTGATTAATAGTGATGAACCTTAAATGTCTATTAAAGATGGAGTGGGGGAGATGGAGAAATAGGAGAAGGAGAGGAAGAAGAAGACAAGATGCTCGGATGAGCGACGCTAGCGTCGCCCATGATGACGCTATCGTTGCTCAGAAAAAAGTATAAAAAAATTAAAAAAATTGGCGGGAGGACCTCTTTTGTACTACACAATATTTGGGGACCCTTTTCGAGGAATGTCCAAATCTCGAGACTTTTTTCATAAAATCCTCAATATTTTATAACTCTTATATTTTTCTGTTCTGGCTGATACACAAACGAACTCTTGGATCCCTTCTCTCAGCTCTAATTGTTTCACATTTGTCTATGTTTAATTAGCCCCCCTTTTGCAGTTAATTTAATCATGTCACACCTTGATATACAGTAAGTGGCGGAACAGTTTTTGGGATGTGAAGATTATAAGAAATTATACCGAAAGGATTGCATCAACTTTAAACGGCCTCTTTTGATTTGAATATATGAGTACTTGTTCTGAAGCTACTATTAAAGCGCTCTACGATATGAAAACTGCTTCCAAGGTCCAATGAGGCCGTTTCAAATGTCTAAATACATTTTTCATGCAAAATTTAGGGGATTTTACTGAAAAAATCCCAAAATATAACCATATATCCCGAAAGGTCCTCGCAATTTGTATAGCACTAATGAGGTCCTTTCGCTAATTTTTTTATATTTTTTTAAACTTTTTATGAGTGACGATAGCGTCACCATGAGCGACGCATGGGCGACGCTAGCGTCGCTCGTCACACCTTCCCTTCTTCTCTTTTCCTTTCTTTCTCTTCTTCATCCTCCTCTTTCTTTTTCTTTCTTTCTTTCTCTTGCAGCATTAGCTAAGTAATGCACAACATTTTTCATCCCCTCTTCTTATTCTTACTGATGATGCCTAAATTAGTTTCGGACACCACCGGTCAAGTAATAAATGATGAATAGGGTAATTAAAAAGGAGAGAGAGATTATAGTGATTCGGTCAGTATGACCTACGTCCACTTCAGAACGGCAGAGGTCGCCGGATGTTTATATATCGAGTGTGCAAAGATTACAAAGTAGGAGAATAAAATAAATTGTGTCGAAGGGAAATATTTCTTGCCCCTCAAGTACTGGTGGGGCTCTTCTATTTATAGTCTTCTTCTAACAGATGGGGACGACTTTACAGCAACGCTCTACTTTGATGGAGTCTTCGAACTAACCCTCGAGGCAGATGAGATATTCCGAAGCGACGTGTGTTGCCTTGACGTGGTCAGGCTTCGTAGATTAGGACTCATCATCAAAGACTGGGTCACTTGCAACTGACTCACCATTACGTACAGACTGGGTCACTTGGACCTGACTCATCACTTACAATAAGTGTATAAGCTGTATGTTTTTTTCTTCCCGTTTTTGTTAACTTATGCGTTATGTATCTTTTGCTTTTGTGTGTGTGTGTGTTTTTTTTTTTTTTTTTAAATGGTATCTCTTGCTTGTGTTTTTTACTCGCTTATATTATGTTTTGGTTCTCGATTGTGTAATTGAAACACGAGAAAGGTCACACCTGAATGTATTTTCGTAGGTGCATAAAGAATCCATCTAACGGCAATATTCTTTCCTGTGGACATCAGCAGGGTGCTGCGATTTATACCGTGGCAAATGGTTTTACGATCCCTCTGGCCCTCTTTACACAAACAACACGTGTCCTATCATAACACAGATGCGGAATTGCCAAGGCAATGGGAGACCAGATAAGGATTACGAGAACTGGAGGTGGAAACCTGCTCAGTGTGATCTTCCTCGATTCGATGCAAAGAAATTCTTGGAGTTAATGAGAGGCAAGACACTGGCTTTCATTGGTGATTCAGCTGCTCGAAATCAGATGGAGTCTGTGTTGTGCATTCTCTGGCAAGCAAGCTATTTGAGAAAGAAAGAAAGAAAAAAAAAAGTGGAGGAGAAAGAAGAGAAAGAAAGGAAAGGAAAGGAAAGGAAAGGAAAAGAAAAGAAGAGAAGAAGGTGTGACGAGCGACGCTAGCGTCGCCCATGGTGATGCTATCGTCACTCATAAAAAAGTATAAAAAATATAAAAAATTGGCGAAAGGACCTCATTAGTGCTATACAAATTGCGAAGACCTTTCGGGATATATGGCTATATTTTGAAATTTTTTCAGTAAAATCTCCCACCATATCTAGTGAACTCACATATGATATGAATAGAGATTAAAAATCACACAAGCTTACTTTGGCAATTGACACATGTTGAATTGAATTTCTACTCTTTTTCATACATATACTTCTGATGAGAATGCAAAATGTTATATTTTTCTCCATTTATGTTTAGTCCTTTATACTTATTTGATGCCTAAAAGTACTCATTATTCTTATATTTTGCTTTAGGATGCAAATGGAGGTGCTGTGTGCAAAACAAAGCTAATTGAGTGATTTTGGATAGTTTTGACATCGCTTCGTAATTTGGGCATAACTCTCTCATCCGAACTCCAATTGAGATGATTCAAGGTGCTATGGAACACCAAAAAAAAGATCTACAACTTTTATGCTTTGAGTTTTGAGAGATTCTTGCTGAATCAAGAAGTTTTCAGATCTGAGTTGCAAGAGAAGTGCTCATATTTGATGCTAAATGGATGAAGAATCAAGCAGAAGGGCATTGTGGTAAATTTGATGAAATCAGGAGTTTCCCAGAACATATCCAATATTGGGCTCATATTGTTCGGAATGAAAAATGGTGCAACTTTAATTCTTGGTTCGAATCCAACAGAAGCCCGAGTGAGAAGATATGATCAAGAAGAAGATTTTGACTAAGTTAGAATTTAATTAATTATTTTATTCCATCTACAATCCCACATCACTTCAAATTCTCTCAAAAATCATACGGATGCATTCCATCTCCAACGATCTCTTTCTATTCTCTCTTTCATCTCTCATTCTCTCCTACTTTATCTCTCCTTCATTCTTTTTCTCTCCAATCACATGGGTCCACATCACCTAACTTCTCTTCTCTCTCTAATCAAACTCTCCACTATAAATGGTCCATTCCATACCCAGCGTACAGGACATTCTCCACAGCACCTTTCCCCATTGCACGTTTCTCTCTCTCTCTCTCTCTTTTCTACTCTTTTCTTTGCAAGTTTAGTATGGCCCTGCATGGCTAATTTTATATAATTGGTTTGAAGAAGACTGAAGCCTCGGAATAATTTACTGTGAGATCTAATTTATTTTCATTATTCAATTTATCGGCTTTTAATATGGGTTGTTCTTCTGTGCTTAATTTGTTATCATGATTTGTTTCGTTTAATTGCTTAGGATGCATACTAGTTTATTTTTCGTTGCAATCTACGCTAAATTAGAAATCAAATCCGTAATTGTTTGATCCCTCTAATTTGCGAAGCAACTGGTATTAATAATTTGCTGCTTTGGAAATTATTAGATATTAGGAAGAACACCTGGCTAAATTAAATGCAACCGCGTGTGCTTATGTTATTTAGATTCATCAATCTATCAAGGTATTAATGTGTTACTAGATTAAATCTTTGGCGCTTGTCTTGGATTGTTTAGTAATTAGGGATAATTAGAGCGCGTGTTTTCTAATTAACTAATTAAGGAGGTAGGAATTTAATTCCAATGATGAATATTCAAAGTATTAGTTGATTTATTTTTGCATCAATGATCAGTTTTGAATTTCCAATGGTGGATGTTAACTTTGACCAATGCTTGTTAATTTGATTGAATTTGTTACTTTATTGTTTTTTTATTTTCTTTTATTCTTTTTTTGCTTTCATTATAATTAAAATCCCCCATCTTTGATCACATAGCATAAAATTTGGCTAAACACTCTCCGTGGGAACGATCCTTACTCGTACTACTACATATATTTTTATAGGAGTAAAGGTTTTATTATATTTGGGTGCCGACGACAGCACGATCAAATTTTGGCGCCGTTGCCAGGGATTGATTTTAGTTGATTTTTGTGCTTCATGTGAATTTCTAAATAAAAAAAAAAACTATAGCAGTTTGCGCCGGCCGGTTAATTTCTGTTCTTTTATCCCCTCTCAATTCCACACCGCCTGCTGTTTCTCTTTATCCCTGTTAACACCACTGAGCAACTTTCTCTCTTTTCTTTCTTTTAAACATCTCTTCATCTCATCTCCTCCATCATCTCATCTCTTTTTATCTCATCTCATCCCAAATTCTCTTCTCCATCTCTCCATTAACAACTCATCTACACACCACCAGTACTGTCGCCTGCATACTCTTGGCTGACGTCAGCCATCTCCTTGCTGACGTCATCTTTCTGCAATCTTTATTTTTTTTATTTTTTATTATTTTTTTAATTAAAAAAACAAAAAAAAAATAGAGTTTAATTTTTATGCTTCAAATTTTTATTTTTAGCAATTTTTATTTTATTTTAGTATAGATTGTTTTTATTTTTTATTTTTTATTTTTTAATTTTATTTTTTTATTACTCTAGATTTTTCTGGATTAATTTTTTTTCTTTCTTCTTGACAGTATATGCCTGAAACTCGATCTTCTAATCAAGGTGATTTGCAGTACGATCCAGAAATAGAAAGAACTTTAAGCAGGTTAAGGAGGGAAGCGCGGAGAAATCTTGAAGAGAACGATCTAGCTCTAGATTCCCTATTTGCTAGCGATTCTAATTTAGACGAGGAGGAAGGCATGGCTGGAAATCGGACTTTGAAAGAGCTTGCCACCCCTGATTTGAATCAACAACCCTTATACATAACGTTCCCTACTTTAGATGCTAATATTACTTTTGAATTAAAATCTTGGCTAATACATCTCTTGCCCACTTTTCATGGCCTTGCAGGTGAAGATCCTCACAAGCATCTAAAGGAGTTTCATGTGGTATGCACGAGTATGAAACCTACGGCGGTGACTGAAGAACAAATTAAATTAAGAGCCTTTCCGTTTTCTTTAAAAGATTCGGCTAAGGATTGGCTCTATTATCTACCCTCCGGCAGTATTACCACATGGAACGAGATGAAGAAGCTATTTTTGGAGAAATATTTTCCAGCTTCAAGGGCGGCCAACATTCAAAAAGAAATCTGTGGTGTAAGGCAACACAACGGAGAGTCCCTGCATGAATACTCGGAGCGTTTCAAGAAGTTATGTGCAAGCTGCCCCCATCATCAAATTAGTGAGCAGCTACTTATCCAATATTTCTATGAGGGCCTTATACCCACTAATAGAGGCATGATTGATGCTGCTAGTGGAGGAGCATTGGTGGATAAAGCTCCTGACGCCGCAAGGAACTTGATTGCAAATATGGCGGCCAATTCTCAACAATTTGGCACTAGGGTTGACTTTCCATCTAAGCAAGTTAATGAGGTAAATATTTCCTCCCTTGAATAACAAATTGTGAGTCTAACTTCACTTGTTCGTCAAATGGCTGTAGGTAATGTGCAAACGGCGAAGGCATGTGGGATTTGTTCAGTAGCAGGGCATTTAACCGATATGTGCCCAACTCTTCAAGAGGAGCCCATTGAGCAAGTGAATGCGGCGGGTGGTTTTCCTAGACAACCGCAAAGGAAGTATGATCCCTATTCGAACACATACAACCCGGGATGGAGGAATCACCCTAATCTTAGCTATGGGAATCAGCAAGTGAATCAGCCCGTGACTCAAAATCAGCCAAGTTTCTAGTAATATAAGCATCCATATCTCCCTAGACAACAACCGGGCCAAACTTCCAATTCTGGTATGTCTTTAGAAGATATTGTTAAGTCTCTTGCCACTAATACTTTGCAATTTCAACAAGAGACGAAACAATTTCAACAAGAGGCGAGGGCCAGTATTCAAAATTCGGACAATCAGATGGGTCAGATGGCAACCGCAATTAGTCGTCTGGAGGCTCAAAGTTTGGGGAAATTACCCTCTCAAACAATGGTAAACCTAAGAGAACAGGCAAGTGCAATCGTTTTGAGAAGTGGTAAGGAGGTTGAAATTCCAGTAAAGGAAGCCCCTGCATCGCCGGAGCAAGAAAAGAAAACAGACGTTGTTGCAGACAAAGAGATTCCAAAGGAAGATGACACACCTAAGGGTAAGTTTCCGCCTCTTTCTGACTATAAACCAGTACCTCCTTTTCCTCAGGCTTTAGCAGAATCTTGAAAAT
>CM022945.1:68175711-68288211 GCA_012931725.1 Litsea cubeba | reverse complement strand
ACTATTGTAAATTATTTGGTTACTAATATGTTACCTCTTAGTTTATCTAAGGCTCAAAGAGATAAGATCAAGATTGATTGCAAATACTATGTGTGGGATGACCCATACTTATGCAAGCATTGTGCAGATCAAGTGATAAAAAGGTGCGTTCCTGAAAATGAAATTATTTCTATTCTCACCTTTTGACATTCTTATGCTTGTGGAGGTCACTTTGGAGCTAAGAGGACGGCGAAAAAAGTGCTAGAATGTGGTTTCTATTGGCCGTCTTTAGTCCGAGATTCATATTCTTTTTGTAAGTCATGCGTTCATTGTCAAAAGACAGGTAATATATCCCAAAGGAATGAGATGCCACAATACCCCATACTATTTTGCAAAATTTTTAATGTTTGGGGCATCGATTTCATGGGACCGTTCCCTGTCTCTTTCGGTTATGTTTATATTTTGCTTGCTGTTGATTATGTTTCGAAATGGGTGGAAGCTAAAGCCACCAGGACTGATGATTCTAAAGTTGTAACAAATTTTATCAAGTCTAACATATTCTCCAGGTTTGGAATTCCAAGAGCTCTAATAAGTGATCGAGGCACTCACATTTGCAATCGAATTGTGGAGACTTTGCTGAAAAAGTACCATGTGACCCATAAGGTGTCAACTGCCTATCATCCGCAAACTAGTGGACAAGCATATAAGATGCCCATTGGTGTGTCACCTTATCGGTTGGTGTTTGGGAAACCATGCCACCTTCCAGTTGAGTTAGAACACAAGGCTTATTGGGCTATCAAGAATTTCAACATGAAGATAGATGACAGTGGAGAACACAGGAAGTTGCAACTATAAGAGTTAGAGGAAATTCGCAATGATGCTTATGAGAGTGCAAGAATTTACAAGTAAAAGACGAAGGCTTTTCATGACAAGCAGATTTCGAGAAAGGAGTTTACAGTTGATAAAAAAGTCCTTCTTTATCAGTCACGGCTTCGTTTGTTCCCAGGTAAGTTGCATTCTCGTTGGATTGGACCCTTTGTTGTTACTAATGTTTTTCCACATGGTGAAGTTGAAATTCAAAGTTTAGCTACTTCCAAAGTGTTCAAGGTGAATGGCCATAGACTTAAGCCTTTCTATGAAGGTTTACAAGTACAGGAGGTGGATAAATTGGACCTTGAGGATCCAATTTATACTGATTGAAAAAGGAAACCTTGTGTCGAGCCAACGACAATAACACAAAGGCGCTGCTTGGGAGGCAACCCAAGGGGAGTTCGTTCCTTTCTCTTTCTTTTTGCTTTTATATTCTAGTTATTTTTGCCTTTTCTTTGCGTTCACCTTCCATTGGGGACAATGTCAGTTTTAAGTGTGGAGGTAGGGATTTAGGTTGTGTTTTACTTTTATATTAGGGTGTGTTTTAATTTTATATCTTTGAAAAGAAAAAAAAGATTTTTATTTTTATTTTTTTTTGTTTTTGTGGTTTTCTACGATTTTTTTTATTGTGTATGTCATGAGCAAGATTCAATTAAGCTTGAAAAATTCATAACATGATTTTTGAAATTACTTTCCTTGAGAATGGTAGTGACTAAATTAGACAAAAAGTTGGTGAGATTTTGAGCCTTTAGACTGACACATCCATATCAGTCTCACTATATTCTTTCATGAGAGATATTCTTCCATAGATTTGCTTCTCTAGAACTTGCCTTGATTCTCTTCGAGGTCACATAGACACATGCAAACATGAACATGATTAAGGCCATCTTTGTTATAAGCTACATAAGCCAAATAGCCTACCTTGCAATTAATTTTTTTTCCTTTGTTTAACGCCTTTGAGCTTTATATCTTTCATTTATTGTAAACCCACGTTATAAGCTCTGAACCTGAAAAAAAAAAAGAAGAAAAAGAAAAAAAAAACCTTTACCTAAGTCATAGATCTAGTGGAGCATTGCTTTTCATTATGATATGTATGGGTGTGCAAGAAATAAGTGTGGAGGTGTTTTGGGTTTGTGGTATGGCTATGACTGATGAAATAGAACATGTTTTCATTCTCAATTCGTGAGTTCTAATTTTTATTATTTCAAAAAAAAAAAAAAAAGAGAAAAAATGAAATGAAAAAAAAAATATGAAAAAAAAAAGTTTATGAAGTGATGGAGGCAATTGTTATCCATGTTCATGAATCCTCCTAAAATTCCAAGAAATGGTGTGTTCATATGTGATACATAAAAAGGTGGAAGCTGTTGTGAATGATCGTTCCTTGCTGCAAACGAAAAGTGTTTCTTTTGAACGATCTCTTTTTCAATGCAGGAGTTTTACATGTTCTGAATGCTTTAAAGCCATATTGAAGAAGTTGATCAATGGAGTGAATGGTTTTCATTGTCTTATATATTAGAGCTAGAGTTGATTCATTTTTGCTCCACTAGTTTCAATGGCTTTTAAACTACATTCATATATATTTCCCACCTTGATCCTAAATCCCATTACAACCTTTGAAAAGTCCTTATGATTCGTGTTATGCATGTGATCCCAGTGGTGGAGAATGAGAAGATATGCAAGCCTATGGTAGATCATTTCCATTGGAATGAATTTGAGCGAAACAAATACCCTTCAAACATATGAGAGTAGAGTGTTTATTTCCGTGAGGGTCTACGTATTTAGTCTACTCCATCTTCGAGTGAAATTGCTTACTAAGTATTTGTAAGATGTTTAAGAATGTTTATTCATGACATGTTTTGAGTTTTGAAAAGCTTGGTTGTTCTTTGTTAATGGCATTCAATCTTGGTGTTTTGGGAAAGTGAATTTGAGTTTGCCCGAGGACGAGCAAAAGTTAAGTGTGGGGGAATTTGATGAGAATGCAAAATGTTATATTTTTCTCCATTAATGTTTAGTCCTTTATACTTATTTGATGCCTAAATATACTCATTAGTCTTATATTTTGCTTTAGGATGCAAATGGAGGTACTGTGTGGCAAAACAAAGCTAATTGAGTGATTTTGGATAGTTTTGACATCGCTTCGTAATTTGGGCATAACTCTCTCCTCCGAACTTCAATTGAGATGATTCAAGGTGCTATGGAACACCAAGAAAAAGATCTACAACTTTTATGCTTTGAGTTTTGAGAGATTCTTGCTGAATCAAGAAGTTTTCAGATCTGAGTTGCAAGAGAAGTGCTCATATTTGATGCTAAATGGATGAAGAATCAAGCAGAAGGGCATTGTGGTAAATTTGATGAAATCAGGAGTTTCCCAGAACATATCCAATATTGGGCTCATATTGTTCGGAATGAAAAATGGTGCAACTTTAATTCTTGGTTCGAATCCAACAGAAGCCCAAGTGAGAAGATATGGTCAAGAAGAAGATTTTGACTAAGTTAGAATTTAATTAATTATTTTATTCCATCTACAATCCCACATCACTTCAAATTCTCTCAAAAATCATACGGATGCATTCCATCTCCAACGATCTCTTTCTATTCTCTCTTTCATCTCTCATTCTCTCCTACTTTATCTCTCCTTCATTCTTTTTCTCTCCAATCACATGGGTCCACATCACCTAACTTCTCTTCTCTCTCTAATCAAACTCTCCACTATAAATGGTCCTTTCCATACCCAGCGTACAGGACATTCTACACAGCACCTTCCCCCATTGCACGTCTCTCTCTCTCTCTCTCTCTCTCTCTCTCTCTCTCTCTCTCTCTCTCTCTCTCTCTCTCTCTCTCTCTTTTCTACTCTTTTCTTTGCAAGTTAGTATGGCCCTGCATGGCTAATTTTATATAATTGGTTGAAGAAGACTGAAGCCTCGGAATAATTACTGTGAGATCTAATTTATTTTCATTATTCAATTTATGCTTTTAATATGGGTTGTTCTTCTGTGCTTAATTTGTTATCATGATTGTTTCGTTTAATTGCTAGGATGCATACTAGTTTATTTTTCGTTGCAATCTACTGCTAAATTAGAAATCAAATCCGTAATTGTTTGATCCCTCTAATTTGCGAAGCAACTGGTATTTAATAATTTGCTGCTTTGGAAATTATTAGATATTAGGAAGAACACCTGGCTAAATTAAATGCAACCGCGTGTGCTTATGTTGTTTAGATTCATCAATCTATCAAGGTATTAATGTTGTTACTAGATTAAATCTTTGGCGCTTGTCTTGGATTGTTTAGTAATTAGGGATAATTAGAGCGCGTGTTTTCTAATTAACTAATTAAGGAGGTAGGAATTTAATTCCAATGATGAATATTCAAAGTATTAGTTGATTTATTTTTGCATCAATGATCAGTTTTGAATTTCCAATGGTGGATGTTAACTTTGACCAATGCTTGTTAATTTGATTGAATTTGTTACTTTATTGTTTTTTATTTGCTTTTATTCTTTTTTTGCTTTCATTATAATTAAAACCCCCCATCTTTGATCACATAGCATAAAATTTGGCTAAACACTCTCCGTGGAAACGATCCTTACTCGCACTACTACATATATTTTTAGGAGTAAAGGTTTTATTATATTTGGGTGCCGGCGACAGCACGATCAACTTCCCTAGAAATAAAAGTAGAAATATATAAATGGTCTTCAAATAACATCCCCATAATTAAAGAATAAAATCCAAGATATCACTCTATTAAAGCAATTTGCTCATGTGGTCAACAACTCCATCCTTAAATCTTTCATCATTTGTAGTCTTTAATGATCATCGGTGTGATTCACTTCATAATAAATTCTTAAAAATTCAAATCCAGCTTAGAACCGAGACACGGAGGGGAGAGAGACTTCGATGAGCGATGGAGCCAGAGCTGATCTATCACCAATTTGGTATTTTTGGGGAGGGGGAGAGAGAGTGAGAGAGAGAGATTTCATGGGGTCTTATGGGCTTTGTTCCTTGGGGGCGGAGCAAGCCAGTCCAATAGGCCTACTGGGGTTTTCAGATTTAACGCGGTGCTGAAGCCCCCATACACTAATATGTAGGTCCGCCCCTAAGGGCATGATTGTAGGGTTGCAAAAGGAATGGTTCCGGATCGGAACCATAATGGACCCGAACCCGTTTCTAAATAACGGTTCCGATTCCGGATCCGGTTTAGACTCGGAGCCTGTTTAGTTGGTTCCAGACCCGGCTCCGATAGGAAAACCCAGATCCGGGTCCACCTAAAGGACTGGAATCTAGTTCCAAAATCGATTCAAATTTATGTTTATTCTTCACTTTTCTAAAAATAAGTACATCATTCAACTTATAACAGTGTGTCAAGTCTACTACCTCTAATATTGTACATAAAAATGTCCAAAAAAAGTTGATTTAGAGGTGCAATTTCCAACATTAAATGCTCATATGCCGGTTCCCGGGTTCACAGGTCGGAACCTATATGGACCTGGACCCGTTTATTAATCGAAACCTAAATTAGGTTCCGGACAAAGACCCGTTTATGAATCGACCCGAGACCTGACATACTACCTAAAGTTACAAGAATTTCTCCTAAAAATCATATATTTTTTAATATCCTTCTCTACCTAGACCCGGACCTGGATTCGGACCCGTCCCATATATGGTTCTGGTTCCGGTTCCGGAGCCCAGAAACCGGTTCCGAAACGGTTTCCGCTTCGGATCCAGTTCCACTTTCTCCTTAACGGTTCCGATTCCGGGTCCACCATGGAGTCGGACCGGATCTGACCCGTTTACAATCCTAGTACTAGGCCAACTCAGCTGCTCTGATCATATAACCTTCTATGAGAGGTCATGGGTTTGAGTACCCACATCATTGAGCCCTCCCTCCCTCATAAATTAATGAATATATATTTATATATATATATTTGGGCCGAACGGAGATTCTGGCTCTCAGGCACTAGGTGCAAATAAAAAAGAAGCCTGGGCACGACCCATCTATTAATAACTAAACCCCAAGCCCAAAACCCGATCCACGAGCTCCCTTACAAAAAAAAAAAAAAAACACTCTTCATATTAAGAGAGAAAATAACAATGCTACTCTCTCACCTTTTGATTCCACTACACCCTTACTTTCGTTCTCTCTTATTAGGACCATTTACTTCACTTCACCGGTAAAGTAAATTTACGATTTACTGTGTTTATTGTGATTTGATGTTATTTCATCAAATTGTTATTCACACAAGTCCATCCATCATTTTGCGAACTAACCCGTGACCCACCAACAAGTAAAAGAATGGAAAAAATGCTAAAAAATCGGCTTGCAAGATTTCCGCCGTATGAAAACGCGGTAAAGCTGCATTTTCCGGATTTCCTCCTCTCAGAGAGGAGGAAAAGTGGAAAATGCGAGTTTTCCGCCCATGGCAGCAGCGGTAAAGCTGCATTTTCCGGATTTCCTCCTCTCAGAGAGGAGGAAAAGTGGAAAATGCAAGTTTTCCGCCCATGGCAGCAGCGGTAAAGCTGCGTGAGTGTCCAATGGATTCAATTGAAATCAATCTCTTTAATATATATATATTTATATAAATTAGACGAATATGGTGTATTAGAATGACAATCGACTACAAAATGAAAAATGAAACTTTCCATATTCGATATGAGCTCTATTTTGAGTCAAGTGGAAAGTAAAACTCGTAATGTTGAAACTACATAGATGAGAGAAGGCTTCAATAGTGATGAAGATATAGAAGAAACTCTAATCTAACTCTAACAATATGATATTATGAATCTAGATCAATCATATAATCAAAGATAAATATCAAGTCCTTTAACAATATCATGTGTTTTTTACTTTATACAATTGTTTCTTGACTTCTGAAATATATAATAAAAAGTTTTATTGTTAAAAGAAAAAACCTAATGATAATAATAATAATTTAATAAAGCAGCCCAAACCCACTTCCAAATTGATACTTACTATTACATTTCAAGTAAAGTATTTCACTTTCTTTGTTGCAAAGATGTATTGGGAACTTTATCTACTATGTGATTGTTAATCCTAGATGCATCAATGTTGATTAACAAACGTGCATGTTAGCTTCTCAGTCAACTTTAAAAAGCTTTTCTCAATTCTCATTTGTTCGTGTTTTCAACTTCAATGTATTTTTTTTCTCAATTGCTATAATTATTACCATTTTTCCTTTCTATTGTGCAGTGGCAGTAGATTGCAGGGCTATTACAAAAGGCTTCAAGTTTCTATGTGTTCCTCTTTTTAGACAAATCGGTTACATAAAAGATTTACATGAAAATATGATGAGGTTGAGAACTAAGATGGATGCCTTGACTTCTAAAGCAGAGGATATAACAATAGAAGTAAACAACGTCGAATTGCATGGAAAAACTCGTCGAAAGGAAGTGAGTAACTGGCTAGAGAAAGTAAGATCCATTGAAGAGCATGTGAGCAACATAGAGAAGAAACTTAAAGAACAAAACAAATGTTGGGATGGATGCATGCCAAATTACTATTTGCGTCGAAAGATTAGCAGGAAGTCATTGAAATTGATTATTCAAGCAGATGAACTCATTGCAGATGGAAAATTTGAAGACGTTTCTTTGGACCAACATGCAGTACTAGGTTGTACATTGCCAACGACTTCTATAGCAAGTAAAAAAACAACTGATGTAACATTGGAAGAGATTTTGCATTGCATATTGAACACCGAGATGAGAATAATTGGAGTGCATGGTATGGGAGGAGTTGGAAAGACAACAATTATGACGAATATTAACAATCGTCTCATCAATACCACTTATTTTGATGATATTATATGGATAACTGTTTCCAAGGATGCAGACATGAACAAACTTCAGAGAAAAATTGCAAAAAAATTGAAGATTGACTTGAAAGAAGGTGAAGATGACGATGATGATATAAAAGCAAAGATATTTAGTGCTTTGGCAAGGCGGAAGAAGTTTGAAGATTTTTTAGGACCCACTAGAATGAATTACTAGTTCTAATTTAACCAATCAATGCAGCGGAAATAAATCAATCAGACAGAACTAGCAAATAAATCTACCAATCACACACCAGAAGAAGGCAGACACAAGTTTTACCGTGGAAACCCTTTACGGGAGTAAAACCATGAACCAGAAATCAAGAGTTCACGAACAGTTTACAAGATATACTCACAAGCTCCTGTACCTCAGTCTGTACCTCGACCTCAGGACTGTAGTTGTTCTTGCACAGAATCCACTAACACGACTTCCACCGTGCACCGTTCTCCTTACTTGATCTCCTCGCACCTTGTCCACCAAGATGATCAATCTTCTACAAGAGAGTAGAAGCAACAAAACCTTCTAGAGCAGTCCTTCAGAACAATCTCTCAATGGCTCTAGAGAAACAAGAGAATCTCTCTTAGGGTATTCTAATCTTAGATCAAGAGAGATAATTAACTTCTTGTGTTTCTTGTGTGTCTTCTTTGGGTTGAGAGAATCACCCAATTTATAGGCCCAAATTCGTGCATAAGTATTCTACTTAGACTCTAATCAGAATAGCACTTAGCATCAAACTCTTTCATAGAGTCCGGATCAGAATGGGCATTCTCGTCATAGCTCGCTATAGCGAGCTGCATCCTCGCTATAGCGAGGTGGCTCTCTGTCACGATCTTTGACAGAAGTTCTGTCTTTTGACAGCTTCTGTCTTCTGCAATAAATATTCTTACAATCTCCCCCTTTTGGCAATTCTTGGACAAAATCCCTAGAAAAAATACAATTCGATCTACCCAAAAGTAAAACCCAAAATACATTGAATTAAAAAAAATTCAGCACTGTAGATCTTGTAATTGCCTTTGCTTGCTTGAACTTTCAGATCTTGAATTGCATTGGCTTGTAAAGCTCCCCCTAACTCCATTCTTCTCCCCCTATTTTTGTCCATAATTGACAAACAAATATTATCATGCAGCTTCTGTCAACCTGGATGCAGTAGCTCCCCCTTAATAGTGACTCCCCCTCAATATGATCTTCGTATCAGCACTGGGGTGGGGGCTTGATCTTGCAGATCAGGGGTGATGAAGCTTAGGCACACACACTTGTAAATTTAAATATTTCAGCAAAGTGTGTACCAATACAGAAGAGAGGTCTTCTTTCTTGACCCAGACAGCTTTGATATTCTTCTTTATCAGCTCAGCCTTCTGCGTTTTCCATTGCTTCTTATTCGGTAAACTTCGCAGCTTGTTGCAATGGGGTCGAATGTGTCCTTAATTCCACAATGATGATAAGTGGGGGTTCGTTCAGGACGTAACACGTTCTGCTTCTTTGGAGCTTTCTTTGCAACACTAACAACAGGATTAGTAATAACTGAATTTTTTAACAAAATAATTTTTACCTTTGGCATTTGAAGTGGATGCTCCATCAGCGTAGCCAATACCATGCTTATCAGTGTTTGCCTTTTGACTGCACAGGAATGTCATCTAATTTTCTCGATCCAGTGTTCATCCTATTCAATGAAGCGTTAGCAGTGTCTAACTCAGATAGAACCATCTTGAGTCTTCCATTCAGATCAGAATTCTCTGCTTTCAAAGTCTTCATATCAGAATCAAGTAAGTCACACTTTTGTGATTCTGCAGTCAATCTGTCAGCCAACTTGTTATTTTCATCCTCCAATTTTTGTACTTTTGCAAGTGAATCTGCAAGTTCAGCTTTTAAGGAGGAATTCTGCTCTTCAGACATTTGCCAATTAATAACAACTTTTTCATTCACTTTAACCATCTTCATGGTTTTCTTGAAAAGTGTTTCATATTCAGCTTTCCAATCTGGTTCTTCCTCTGAGTCAGTATCTTGATCAGTCTCAGCTTCAGAAGAAACATGGGAAGCAACAGAACTAGAAGTTGCCATAAAAGCAATAAACTTCCCCTTGCCAGTGTCAGACTCGGAATTTTCATTATTCTCATCAGAAGTGTCATCTTCCCAAGTAGTATTCAAGGCCTTCTTTTGAGATTTTTTGTTTCCACAATCATTAGCAATGTGTCCATAGCCTTGACACTCATAACATTGAATCCTTTTAAAAGATTTCTTCTTTCCAGAATTTTTAGGGATCTTCACATCGGTTTTATGTCCCTTCATAAAAAGCTTAAATTGCTTCATGAATTGTATAGCAACTTGGGGATCAGTTTCCTCTGAATCGGAATCTGAATCACTAGCAGCTTTCTTATATGATTCATTGGACGCTTTCTTGAATGATTCTTTCAACGCTTTCAAAGCAATACCTTGGGATTTTGTCGTCCCATTAGACCTAAGGTTTGCTTCAAAAGTTTGTAGGTTGCCAACCAACTCATCAACTTTGAGTGTATTCAAATTTTTATTTTCCTCTATGGCCACAACCTTTCCATCAAACCTTTCTGGGAGAAACCTCAAAATCTTTTTAACAATTCTGTTTTCAGGAATTGGTTCTCCCAAAGTAAAGGTATCATTCACAATTGCATTTAGCTTCGAATTAAAATCATCAAAAGTTTCATCATCTTCCATCTTTATGGTTTCGAAGGCTGTATACAATTTCTGAAGTTTCGACTGTTTGACAGTGTCAGTCCCTTCATGTACAGTCTGTAGAATATCCCAAGCTTCTTTTACAGTAGTACATGTAGAAATTCTACGAAACTCAAACATATTAACTCCATTATAAATAGCATTCAAAGCCCTAGAGTTACAAGTGGCAGCCAACTCTTCTTCCTTATTCCACTGATTTTCAGGTTTGGGACCAGTTACCCCATCAGCAGTAATAGTGGGCAAGGAATAGCCATTCTCAACAGATTTCCAAACTTTCAGATCTATGGCTCTCTCGAAAAAGCAATCATCCTGGGTTTCCAATAAGCATAATTGCTACCATCCAATAGAGGAGGCTTATTGGTTGAAGTGCCTTCGCGGTAGATATCCATTCTAGCAATTATGGATCAACACAATAAAATAGTGTAACCCGCTCTGATACCACGTGAAGGTTTTTAGGACCCACTAGAATGAATTACTAGTTCTAATTTAACCAATCAATGCAGCGGAAATAAACCAATCAGACAGAACTAGCAAATAAATCTACCAATCACACACCACAAGAAGGCAGACACAAATTTTACCGTGGAAACCCATTACGGGAGTAAAACCACGAACCAGAAATCAAGAGTTCACGAACAGTTTACAAGATATACTCACAAGCTCCTGTACCTCAGTCTGTACCTCGACCTCAAGACTGTAGTTGTTCTTACACAGAATCCACTAACACGACTTCCACCATGCACCGTTCTCCTTACTTGATCTCCTCGCACCTTGTCCACCAAGATGATCAATCTTCTACAAGAGAGTAGAAGCAACAAAACCTTCTAGAGCAGTCCTTCAGAACAATCTCTCAATGGCTCTAGAGAAACAAGAGAATCTCTCTTAGGGTATTCTAATGTCAGATCAAGAGAGATAATTAACTTCTTGTGTTTCTTGTGTGTCTTCTTTGGGTTGAGAGAATCACCCAATTTATAGGCCCAAATTCGTGCATAAGTATTCTACTTAGACTCTAATCAGAATAGCACTTAGCATCAAACTCTTTCATAGAGTCCGGATCAGAATGGGCATTCCCGTCATAGCTCGCTATAGCGAGCTGCATCCTCGCTATAGCGAGATGGCTCTCTGTCACGATCTTTGACGGAAGTTCTGTCTTTTGACAACTTCTGTCTTCTGCAATAAATATTCTTACAAAGTTTTTGCTCATCTTTGATGATATGTGGGATGATTTCCCTCTGGATAAGTTAGGAATACCTCATCCTAGTGAAGAAAAAATGGTTGCAAAATAGTTCTCACTAACCGTAACTCAAAAGTATGTAGAGCTATGGAAGCACATGAAGTTAAAGTGCAAGTTCTTTCTGATGAGGAATCATGGGAATTATTCAAGAAAAATGCAGGTGATGCAGTCCTCTCTACGGATATAGAAGAACTTGCGATGGCTGTCGCTAGGGAGTGTTGTTATTTGCCGCTGGCGATTATAACAGTTGGGAAAGCTATGTGTGGTGTAAATGATGTCAGGGTATGGAAGAATGCTTTGAAAGAACTACAGCAATCAAACCTTGAGGTTAAGGGTACGTATGGATGATGTCTTTGTGCAGCTGAAGTTTAGTTACACTCGATTAAGAAACTCTGAACTCAAATCTTGTTTCTTGTATTGCTCACTGTATCCTGAAGATCATGAGATTGATTCTGATGTGCTGATTGAGTATTGGATTTGTGAGGGTATAATAGACAAAAGACAGACTAGAGATGACAACATGAACAAGGGGCATGCCATTTTGGATGAACTCATTACAGTTTCTATGTTGGAGGAAATTGAAAGTACAGGAGAAAAAGTTGTCAGGGGCAATTCGCATTACAAGAATGGAGAGTCCACGATCCATGATCAATGCTGGTGTACAATTAAAGGAATCGCCGATCGAGTGGCCAACAGATGCCGAGAGGATCTCGTTGATGGAGAATGACATAAAAGTGCTTTCTGGTCAACCCAACTGTCATTCTCTCTTAACCTTGCTCCTTCAAAGAAACCCTCTGGAGAATATTGTAGGTGCAAAAAATAACGACCCACAATAATGGGGGGGTGCCTTAGAGGACTTACCCGAGTGAGATTAGGGACACCGATGCCTGTGCCTGGAGCCTGAGAAAAGGAAGGAGAAATGCAGGTCAGAGGACCCTGGCCTGGGCGGCGCAGGGCTCTCCGATGCCTAAGTTAGTGTATGAACTAAGCAGAGGGAGGAGATTTTTGGGGAAGAAGATGGCATACCAGAGTGGTAATGGCGTCCTCTCCTCTCCTTTGGAGAGGTAGCTGTGTTTATATAGAGGAAGAGGAGACAAAGGGGTTGTTGGCTGTCTTGTCATAGCCCACTTCGTCAGGTACTAGGGAGGCGCGGTCCCATCGTAGCCTGTCTGGTCCTGTCGTAGCCTGTCTTGTCCTGTTAGGCCATATCCTGGCGCTTTGGGAGCTGTGGAGGGCGATCTGTCAGGAGATATGGGCTGTCCCCCTTGTCTTGTCGCACGTGCTCTAGCGTGCTCAAGTGTCCAAGGGCGGACAGCTGTCAGGCCCTGCCTCGGCTAGTACTGGCATCCTCACCGAGGTCGGGGAGCCGAGGTCGGAGAGGACCTTGACTAGTTAGAGCCCTTGCAGAGACGCCGAAATGGAGGACCGGGGAGGAGTCCCTAGCCGAACTGGAGACGACCTGGCCGAGGTAGAGCTCAGCCGAGCTGGGAGCGTGCTGGCCAAGGTGGAAATGTCGTGCAAGGTGCCGAGATGAGTCTCTGGCCGGAGTGGGGGCACTTGGCCGAACTGGCGGACGTTGAGACGGGCCTTGCCGAGATGGCCTAGCTGGCGCCGGAGCATGAGATAGAGCATCCGGCCAGTCATCCGGTGAGTTCGGAAATATCCCCCCACAATAGCCCCCCAGCTTCTGAGCTCCATAGACTGCTCTCTTGAGGTCAGAAGGTAAGTATCATGGAGGATGACTGGCTGGCAATGAACCGGAGCTGGAGGTTGGCATCACTGTGAAGCTGTAACAAGATGCCTCTGTCGAGCTGGAGAGTGCACTGTTGCTGAAAGCCAAGAGAGATGGCTCATTTATTTAGGAGTATCTTGCTACTGCTGCTGAACCGGAGACTTGCACTGCTGCCGAGCCGGAGGAAAGATTTCCTGCCGTACTGGAGGCTGGCGCTGCTGTGGAGCTGCGAACTGGCATGAGGCCGAAATCGGAGACTGGCACTGCTGCCGAGCTGAGAACTGTCATGAGGCCGAGATGTGGTATGGAACAGTCTCTACTGCAATCTTGTCGAGCTGCCCTAGCCGAAGTGACCAGCTTTTGGCCGAGACGAGCTGCCTTGGCCGAAATGGCTGACCTTGGCCGAACTGCAATGCGCCGACGTGTGAGGGGTTTATGAACCCGGACTTTAGGAAACGGCTGAGTGTAGGAACTGCAGGCCTTTTCCAAGGCGTAGAGCCTGAGTGTGTCCAAGACACGGGATTTTAGGAGAGGCTGAGTGAACTCGAAGCCATTTCCAAGGCGTGGAGCCTGTGTGTCCTAGACACGGGATTTTAGGAGAGGCTGAGTGAACTCGAAGCCATTTCCAAGGCGTGGAGCCTGTGTGTCCTAGACACGGGATTTTAGGAGAGGCTGAGTGAACTCGAAGCCATTTCCAAGGCGTGGAGCCTGTGTGTCCTAGACACGGGATTTTAGGAGAGGCTGAGTGAACTCGAAGCCATTTCCAAGGCGTGGAGCCTGTGTGTCCTAGACACGGGATTTTAGGAGAGGCTGAGTGAACTCGAAGCCATCTCCAAGGCGTGGAGCCTTGATGATGGGTGAAGACCCTGAGTTTAGGAATTGGCCGAGTGTCCGAACTCGAGGCCTTTTCCAGGGCTATTAACCCTTGGAGATGGGTAAAGACCCTGAGTTTAGGAATTGGCCGAGTGTCCGAACTCGAGGCCTTTTCCAGGGCTGTTAACCCTTGGAGATGGGTAAAGACCCTGAGTTTAGGAATTGGCCGAGTGTCCGAACTCGAGGCCTTTTCCAGGGCTGTTAACCCTTGTGACTTGCTTTTCTGGCATTCGCCGAGATGGAGAAGCCCGGCTGTATAAACCCGAGGGCAGTCTCGATGGCACTAGCCGAGGCCAACATGAGGCCGAGCCTGTGAAGCGCGTAGCTAGCACGAGGGCGATACCAACATGAGGTCGTTAGATGCGGTCGAGACCATCATGAGGCCGAAACCAGCGTGAGGTGGAGACCAGCACGTGGACGGACCAGCATGAGGTCGTCAGATGCGGTCGAGACCATCATGAGGCCGAAACCAGCGTGAGGTGGAGACCAACACGTGGACGGACCAGCATGAGGTCGTCAGATGCGGTCGAGACCATCATGAGGCCGAAACCAGCGTGAGGTGGAAACCAACACGTGGACGGACCAGCATGAGGTCGTCAGATGCGGTCGAGACCATCATGAGGCCGAAACCAGCGTGAGGTGGAGACCAACACGTGGACGGACCAGCATGAGGTCGTCAGATGCGGTCGAGACCATCATGAGGCCGAAACCAGCGTGAGGGGAAAACCAGCACGTGGACGGACCAGCATGAGGTCGTCAGATGCGGTCGAGACCATCATGAGGCCGAAACCAGCGTGAGGTGGAGACCAACACGTGGACGGACCAGCATGAGGTCGTCAGATGCGGTCGAGACCATCATGAGGCCGAAACCAGCGTGAGGGGAAAACCAGCACGTGGACGGACCAGCATGAGGTCGTCAGATGCGGTCGAGACCATCATGAGGCCGAAACCAGCGTGAGGTGGAGACCAACACGTGGACGGACCAGCATGAGGTCGTCAGATGCGGTCGAGACCATCATGAGGCCGAAACCAGCGTGAGGTGGAAACCAACACGTGGACGGACCAGCATGAGGTCGATTGGAGGCCAAGGAGCCTGGGTGCGCCTACCCGAGGACTTGGTTGCTCTGGCGCCAAAGGCGAGTCACGCCTGAGTGTATAAAACGACCCGAGGGTGAGCTCGGTGGCACTGGATGACTGATGGTGGTGGAGGAACGTGCGGCCAAGGCTGACAGCAGAGGACCGTGCCGCCGAAATGACGGTAGAGGGTCGTGCGGTCGAAGCTAACGGGCGGTCGAAGCTAAGGGGCGGAAAAAGGGGTTCGCTTAACTGCTCCCCGTTGGATGAGATTTCTGCAGAGCGGGGGGCTGCTAGCGAGCTGGAGACGTCCGCCGAACTGAAGGCGTCCGCCGAGCTGGCAGAGTCGGACGAGCTGGAAGCGATCTGGTCGCTGTCGCGGAGGCTGAACTGCTCCTGGGCCCGGTTGCTTCTGCTCTTCTGGGCGCGTCTTTCGGGGGTAGAGTCGAGGTCGAATCCTTGGAGGATGAATCCGACCGAGTATCCTGCTGTTGGTCGCCTGCTTGGCCAGATCTTGCTCCTGACCTCTCTCGGCGGGGGACCGTCGGCAGCTGTGTCAACAGTGCGATAGGTTCCTTTCCCTTTCTGGTTCTTCGAGGCATGGTGTTTGGAAAGATTTGGAGAAGGTTGGAAGGCTGGGATATTGCTTTCCCACAGACGGCGCCAATTGTAGGTGCAAAAATAACGACCCACAATAATGGGGGGGTGCCTTAGAGGACTTACCCGAGTGAGATTAGGGACACCGATGCCTGTGCCTGGAGCCTGAGAAAAGGAAGGAGAAATGCAGGTCAGAGGACCCTGGCCTGGGCGGCGCAGGGCTCTCCGATGCCTAAGTTAGTATATGAACTAAGTAGAGGGAGGAGATTTTGGGGAAGAAGATGGCATACCAGAGTGGTAATGGCGTCCTCTCCTCTCCTTTGGAGAGGTAGCTGTGTTTATATAGAGGAAGAGGAGACAAAGGGGTTGTTGGCTGTCTTGTCATAGCCCACTTCGTCAGGTACTAGGGAGGCGCGGTCCCATCGTAGCCTGTCTGGTCCTGTCGTAGCCTGTCTTGTCCTGTTAGGCCATATCCTGGCGCTTTGGGAGCTGTGGAGGGCGATCTGTCAGGAGATATGGGCTGTCCCCCTTGTCTTGTCGCACGTGCTCTAGCGTGCTCAAGTGTCCAAGGGCGGACAGCTGTCAGGCCCTGCCTCGGCTAGTACTGGCATCCTCACCGAGGTCGGGGAGCCGAGGTCGGAGAGGACCTTGACTAGTTAGAGCCCTTGCAGAGACGCCGAAATGGAGGACCGGGGAGGAGTCCCTAGCCGAACTGGAGACGACCTGGCCGAGGTAGAGCTCAGCCGAGCTGGGAGCGTGCTGGCCAAGGTGGAAATGTCGTGCAAGGTGCCGAGATGAGTCTCTGGCCGGAGTGGGGGCACTTGGCCGAACTGGCGGACGTTGAGACGGGCCTTGCCGAGATGGCCTAGCTGGCGCCGGAGCATGAGATAGAGCATCCGGCCAGTCATCCGGTGAGTTCGGAAATATCCCCCCACAAATATTATCCCTCATTCTTATTTTACCACATGTGCAGCCTCCGGGTACTTGATCTCTCTCGGACAAGAATAAAGGCACTGCCTGAGTCTATTTCTAACTTGAAGAACCTCCGTGCACTGTTACTGTGGGACTGTGACTTTTTAGAAGAGGTTCCATGTTTGTCAAATCTTGAAGAACTGAGGGTGTTGGACCTCTCTTTCACAGCAATTCGTGAATTGCCTCTAGGAATGGAAAGAATGGTTAAGCTTCAATGCCTAAACCTCGATGGGACCGAAGAGTTGCGTGTATTTCCGATTGGCATTATACCCCGTCTCTCTTTTCTGGAAGAGTTGACAATGTGCCGAAGCGGATGGAAGTGGTCCTTAACGACAACAGAAGGAGCCAGAATTAAAGAAATTGTGAACTCCACTCGATTGGCTAATCTTGAGATCGATTTCACAGACTTGTCCAGTTTCCTCTACCACGTTAACTCGGGGAATTGGCAAATGATGAAGAACTTCTTTTATTGTGTCGGCTCAAATATTTCTCCATATTATAAACATAATTTCGGTGTTGAAATTAATAGCTGCAATCTTATTGGCGAAGACAACTCCTTATTGCTCCCTTACAACACTCGGTGGCTCCACATAAATTATTGTGATTTTATTAGTCTGTGGAATGTCACGCGCTCACTGAACACGAGTGAGTTGTGTGGTTGTCGTCTTTATTCATGCGAAAAAATGGAGTTCTTAATGGCAGTTGAGGAACCATTACTACCTGACCTAAAGGAATTGAAAATGGTGGATATGCCAGAATTACTAGCCCTTTGTAAAGGTATTCCATCACTGGACGCACTTAAAAGCCTTGAGTCCTTGGCAGTAGAGAATTGCCAGAAATTGAAGTATCTACTCCCAGCTAGGCTGTTGCAGCAACTTAGAAGGTTGAAGCATATTGATGTTAGCTTCTGTTTTGGGATGGAAGAGATAGTAGCAGAGGAGGAAGAGATGGAAAAAGGCAAAAATGAAGATAAAAGTAGTATGGCTATGACACTCTCTCAGCTACAGACTTTAAGGATATTCGAATTACCAAATCTGAAGAGCATCTCCTCAAGGGTATTATAGGAATATGTGGTCGGTTGATGAAACTCCCCTTCTGCGTGCACAACTTACCCAGCGCTCTCAAACAAATAAAAGTATGTACAGAGGACGAGGAATGGTGGGATACCTTGGAGTGGGACCATCCACAAACCAAGGCCCACTTCCAATCACTTCGTAAATTCACATATGACATCTGGTAAAGGTACGACTAATTTCTTGCTTTGTAGGTGGTGTTGCCTCAATTTAGGTGGATCTGATCATACTCATTTCAGTCTTGATTCAAATCCTTAAATAGGGTCTAAGTTCCTCAACGGTTAATGGGCCCTCAATCTTGGCCTCATCTACATTTTTTACGTTTCAAGTTAAGATTCCAATAAAGATTATGTTGGGATCTATGATTCTATTCAAATATTGACTCTGATAGCCCCATTTGGATTTGGATTTCAGACTGATAGGGCCATTTAGGCAATTCAGGTTTGATTTTTTCCTACAGTTTTTTAAATTAGGAACTTGAATTTTAATCAAATGATGACTAGGCTTTGCCCACTTCTTGTTAGGATTCAAGTAGTCAGTCATTTGCTAAATGCATGCCTGTCCGGTAAATTTACTCTTCACCTCATTTTACTTTATTAGTGAAGTTACGAAACAGGCTAAAGAATCAGCAGTTTGACATTCATGTTTCTTGTCAGGAGAGATGACACCAGCATCCGAACCAGATCCGAATTTGCATCCACTGAAGATCACACCAGCATCATTGGCAGCTCTTTCCTTTCAATGTTTTACATTATTTAGTAATATATATGCTCAAACTGCACTTGAAGGAATAGCAGAATTCTCCAGCTACTCAGATTGATGGATTTCTATTTTTATTTTTTCTTTCTTTTTTATGTAATATTTGATGGATTTATGTATTTTGGGCTTTCACTATTCTCTCATAAGGCTGTCAGAGAGCCAGACTTTTGGACTACTATGAATTGGGTTTTAACTATGATAGCCACGTTATGATTTGTGTGATCCACAATTGAAATGCCCATTTAGAGAATATGGAGTCTGATTTGATTTTGGCTTTAATTCTAGTATCTATATTTGATTTTGGTAGACGTGGGTTGGGACTTGGACATGTTTATGGTGATTACTAAATGGGCTAGGCCTGAAAAAATTAGGTTAATTCCTCCTTTGTGGGTGTTCTGTCCCAGCCCCAAAATAAATAAAAATAAAGATAAAATTGAAAAGTACAACAAGTTGATCATAATACACCTCTACTGTTCAGTTATCATGTGTAAATAACAGCTATATATATAATACTGTTCATGCAGTGTCCATCATTATTATACTTTAATTATTAAAATTCATAGCCATGATTATTAAATTCTTAAATCTCAATCTATAAGCCTTTTCCTTTTTTACTTTTTGAACTTTGTTGAAGTTTTTGCTTCATTGCATGTCCGTTTATTTGTTTGATATTGAATTCTTATAAATTCTAATCAATGCATTCCCATTAAAGAAGTAAAGTGACGCCCCAAATAGCAGCAATCAAATAGTCTTTCGTGTAGGAACCCACCATTGGAACAGTTGCAAGCCACCTACCCTATCGATTCTTGACAATGGTGGTGGTGGAAGAAAAGGCTTGTCAATCTTAGGGCAACTGGAACAAAAACGGGGAAAGTCCTCACGGTAGGAAATTATTACCCAACCACTCCCCTATACTTTTTATTGGATCCAAAAAAAAAACCAAACTCCCCCGCCTATTTAGATTCTAGAGCATGTGGCTAAGAGATAAAGAGAGTGAGAATGCTATCCTAAATAGATGGACTATGACAAAAAAAAAAAAAAAAATAAATAAAGAAAATATTAGTCATACTCTCCATCTTCTTGGCAAAGACCTTACCAAATGGAATAAAAGGTGCTTTGGGAAGGTTGAAGAAGTTATAAAAGAAACTAGAAATACTTTAGAAATGATCAAGAAAAAGGCTGTTAACTTTTATAACATTGAAGCTGAAATGAACCTCTCTAAAAAACTTGAGAGGTTTTTTGAGGATTTGTCTCATTTAATTCTCCCTTAATCTGGTAGGTTTGACCAATTGGTTTTACAGTTTAGACAGATCCAAGATAGGACTTCCAATAGTGAGTGATTATCTGTTTTGCGCATCAATTTCTATTAGATGAGGATGGCTCGCTGGGCCTATTGTTTCAACAGCTTGTGATGCTCATAACAGGTCTTGTAGGCCCAATTAAGGTCTCGGGCTTGTCCTTTTTCATGTAAATGTTTGGGCCGATTGGGGGTCTGTTTGACCGTGCCTAGCCCAAAGTGGGACTGGATTAAAAAAGCTAGTAGGCCTTGAGACTTTTAACTCATTCTTCATCTACATTTATGCCCCTTTGATCCAACTCAATGTCACATGATGAGTTGGAAAAAGATTTGGCCAGATTGAAAAAACACAGTTGTTTTATAATTTGTGTCTCCTATCTCTACCCATGACTATCACCCTTAATCATTCAATATCTGGAAAAGTCGTGGTCTCATTTATATCAACGGTGCTACATGCACCGATGGGGAGCCCGGGCTGTGGCCCGGCTCCCCATGGGAGCCCTTGGATCCCAGGCGCACCTGGGATCCAAGGGCTCCCATGGGGAGCCGGGCCACAGCCCGGGCCCCCCATCGGTGCCCTTAGAGTTTCTCCATTTATATCTCTACTTTATTTCCTTCCATCCAAACAAACATGTTCTTAACGAATGATTTTTTGCAAATATTGTCGATTATTTGTATACTGTGATAGTTATTTTCTCAATTTACTTACTTTAGTTTCTTTTAATCATTCTTTTTTTTTTTATTATCAAACTATATAAAAAAAAAAAAAAACTTGTTGAAAGTCGAGATGGGTTAGGAATCCTTTCCATATCATCCCCGTATTATCTTTTTGCAACATTACCTGTTTCTCTGTTGACCTGAATTTGATTATGGCAAAAATGAATAAATAATAATTGCATATACTAGTCTCACCATATGAGATTCTGCCCACGAGAAATGAATTGTGTATGGTGACTTAGGAGAAGGGTTGTGATTGGTTCATTCGTCATGATGGGGGCCGGACGCACCTGTGTTCAGGTCCAACTCTTAGTACGGGCTAGTTCTGACTGATATGGACCCCTGGAGATCAATTGCAAGTCTGGCCATTTGGGAAATGGGTGAGTCTGAGTTAACTCTTTTAAAGGCCATTAGTATCTTTGGAACTGGATTTGGGCTTTAGGACTGAATATGAATTTTTAACATAGTATAAGAAAATCATAAAAATCACTTTTTATATATAACATTTGATCTATGATATATAATATACTAATTTAATTTTTTTTCTTTTTTTTTTCTTTTTTTGGTAAAAGCATAGCACTAAGTTAATTTGCCAATAATCAACAGATGGCTTATTTTGAATTGGACGGCTTAGATCACACAGCAGCTATTGAATGTGTTTTATACTTTTATGGCTCAGCAAAAAGTGTCTCATTGATGTAACATTCTGGTCAATGGGTAATTTATTTAGGCAAAATTAGCGAAAGGTCCCTATAAGTCAATGTTTTCAGCCTCCAGTCCAAGGAACAACTTTTTAAGGCCTATGGTCCACTCAGCTAGGCTATTTGCAGCGAGAGGTCCCTGAACCCACGTGTTTTCATTTTTGAGGACTAATTTGCCCCTGTAACTGACGCAAGTGGTCCTCAACGTGTAAGGATTAGTCAGCAACGTGTCACGATTATTTCTCTTTTCAACCTGACTCGCAACGGACCCAACTGGGTCGTCTCCTTCCTCCCAACGCCTGCAACAGGCACTATGCCTCCTCTGGCGGTTGTCTTATGCGGCAATGGTGGGAGGGCGGTCGGACGGCGAGGCGACGTCGACGGCGGAGAGGATCTATGGCGACGGCTGGGCGGCGGCGATGGGCTATTCAAACTCGGATCGGGGTTGCAGAGGATGGGGCAGACAAGCCTGGGGATCGATTTTGAAGGCTGCAGACGATTAGAGTAGATCAGTTCTCATAAAAACGGAGAGGGTTTGTGGCTGCGGTGAGGAGTGGGTCTGCTGTCTGCCGCTCGTTGCAATCGAGATGGAGATCGATGAAGGTGGGATGCTTCTGGAAGTGAGCAGTGATCGATGGGTGCGATGGGTCTCATTGAGATTACTCTAACTGACCCCACTTAATATCCATCTCTTCTCTTGAGTTACTTTCCAATTGTTTGTTTATTAAATGTAGCTGCCAGGCCTATCAACCCAATCCAAAAAAATGGAAAAAGTACTGGGTTTTTTCTATTCAAAATGCAATTGATACCACTTGGCAGAACCCATCATCTGCATTTTTCAAGTTGAGATGGTTCCTTTTAGGTTTGGATGATATGAAAGTCCTTTGGTCTACAGGTTTCTTCTCCTTCCCTTCTCCGAAGCAGGCAACAGGCGGCGAAAGGCGGCGGCGGTTATAAATTTATCTGAGTTCTGAGTTTTTTTTTTTATAAAATTTATCTGAGTTTTTATAAAGTTTATCTGAGTTTTTGACAAATTTATCTGAGTTTTTGTGAAATTTATCTGAATTTTCGTCAAATTTATCTGAGTTCTAGACAAATTTATTTGAATTTTCGTCAAATTTATCTGAGTTCTGGACAAATCTATTTGAGTTTTTGGCTAATGTATCTGAGTTTTGGAACAAATTTATCTGACTTTTGAGTTTTTTTATAAAATTTAACTGAGTTTTGTATGAGTTTATCTGAGTTTTGTGTGAATTTATCTGAGTTTTGAGTGAATTTATCTGAGTTTTCGCCAACGCCTTGCACACTTTTTTTTATCTTTGGAAAAAGGACAGGGCACGTGTTGCTATTTTAGGAAATGGCAGGAAATGAGGGGGCTAACGCGGCAGAGGATTTTTTTGAGATTTATTTGTACCGTGCATTTCGACGGTTTGGATCGTAAAGTCCCGATTTAGATCGGAGTAGATCTAAGGCTTTCGTCGGACCCAAGCTTCCTTCGTTTCTCTCTGCAAATCGATCAAAGTTGAGAGGAAGAAGACAGATCCTTCTTTGAGTCGCCTCGGGTTTCGTGCATTATAGGGAAAGCGTGCAAGTAAAGGACGGGAACAGGAAAAGAGTAGCACTTATATATCTTGTCGTCATCGGGACATTAGTTTTTCTCCTCGGGTTTAGTGCGTTAGGGAATAAACGAACTGAGCACGGTCCATCGACCAGCACATTGTATTCACCCTTTCCTCGGGACGCGTGCATCATTGGTGGCCAGCAATAGGGAGCGACATCTTAGAAAGGGGCAAATTGGTCTTTTCAGGTATCCAAAAGTGTGAGAGAGACCTTTGGCTGGATGATTTTTTTGTGAACTGTTAGCAATAAAGTTATGTTATGAGGGACCTCCGGCCAAAGCTCCCATTTATTTATCCACGGTTGGGTTCTGTAGTTATATTATTGCATTGGTTGTCAGGGTTGCATTGGGGGATATGTGCGACTCATTGATTGAAAAATGATAAGGCTATGTTTGGCTATATTTGTAAGCTTTGATCATGTTCAAAGTTCAAACTTATTAGGATAATTGCAAGGGGCCCATTCCTTTCATCACCGACATCTTACTTATTTAATTAGGTCAGTTGTTAGCCGCCTAATATGTTGCTTAGTAGGTACCTTGGCTACATCTCAGCTATCAAACTCAATTTGTATTCAAGCAATACTGAATTATTTTTCATGGACTCTTCTGAAACTGTAAGAAACTTCATATATTTTTCTGCTTCTGCTTCTGTGATATGGCCGGATTTTATCACAACTTCCGCAGGGTGCGGGAATCACAGCAGTGTCTTTTCTACAGAGAGTGGAGATTTGATTTGAAATCTTGTTGAATAGGAGAAAAGGAGGACTACTGCTTGAAATACCTTGCTTTACTGTTTTGCTTTCTCAAGTTGAGGTGAAGAATGGGATCCTCTGACCGTGGGGAAGCCTGTGATTCACGTATGGCGGACGGTGATTGGTACACTCACGGCCAATGTGGGGAAAAACCTAAAAAAGATCCGGACTCCTATATGAAATATTGTAACTATTATATTTATATGAAATATTGTAACTATTATATTTTTTTGTTCTCGCTGATACACAAACGAACCCTAGGATTCCCTATCTTAGCTCTAATTGTTTCTCAATTGTCTATGTTTAATTAGCCCCCCTTTTGCGGTTAATTTGATCATGTCACACCTTGAAATACAGTAAGTGGCGGAAAGTTTTTTAGGATGTGAAGATTATAAGAAATTATACCGAAAGGATAGCATCAAAACGGCCTCTTTTGATTTGAATATATGAGTACTTGCTCTGAAGCTACTATCAAAGCGCTCTATGATATGAAATCTGCTTCCAAGGTCCAATGAGGCCGTTTCAAATGTCTATATGCATTTTTCATGCAAAATTTACTATTTATAGTAATTTTCGATTTTGCGTATTTTAGGGGCTTTTAGTCCATTTGAGACTGGCTTTTATAGAAGACCTTGAAAAGTAACTTATAGTTTAGTTTGATGGTTTCTATGTAGTTAAGAAAAAAAAGTTTACAATTTTTAGTAATTTCTTTGTTTCGAAAAATTAGTATTTTGTGGTCATATATAAGACATTGTTATAGGGTCATTACTTTGGTACAATGGCAAAAGTCTCGAGTGATTTTATTATTAGGTAGAAAAAGTAAATCTTTTTCCTTAACCCTTTCATGCTTTCTACTACCCCACTTCTTGGAACCCTTCCCTATAGTTTGTAGTCTTCTAATCACATGTTTAAGCCATAAAGCTTATTATAATTATTTTTTTAATGTGTGCTTATCCATTTTAGTATACAAACCTAAGCAACATATGTTTTGTCTTCTTTCCATTTTCTTACATTTTAACTTCATATAACAACACAAGTTTGACCACCAACCTGTTTATTATATTGTCATTCAAATCGAAGTAGCACTCATATCGCATTATAAACGAAGATTATTTTCAAGTTTTGCTGTTGGACGCATGTGGGAAGAAAAAAGAGAGCACCGTCTTTCCAGAAGCATTAATCCATGGAATCCTAACTAGTAATTAAAGTAGAATAAAACTCATAAATGTGGAAAAGAAAAATTGATCAATTGTATTGATCTTTGTATACAGTGTCATATACATAAAAAGTGAAGATTCTTACCATTTGCACTGATCAAATTACATTTCGATCTTGACAGTTCCTTTAATCATCTGCAAAAATTTTCTTGAGGTATATATGTTGATTCGAACCAGCAACAATGAACAATGACCCCTTTCCAATTGTGCTACAATCTCTTCTTGAAATGATCATTTCCTCTGCTCTCTACTCTACATGGGGGCATGTTTATAAACCCTGTGACCTTATTGGGCCACAATTTCAATAGAGTTGGGGCATAATTCAGCCTGTTAGACCCAACACCATTTCTCTCTGTTTGGTCAATTTTGGAGCATTTTCTTAGTCCTTTATGTTGTCTTGTGCCCCGAATGACAAAACTGGCCAAAACACTCAGATTACTCCCCAACCCAAAAACTAATGAAGTGTTCATCGCCAAGGAATTACTTTCATGACTACTGGCTGGATCTAGCCCTAAAATTAGGTCCAACATCTAATTAGGCTATTGTTGGATATGCTTGCCCAGCCCAATTCGACTAAATAGCCAAAAATCCTTATTCAAAACCCTTTTAGTTGAATTCATTGTAGGCTGTAGGTGACTGGTCTTTCTTCAGTTCAAAGATATTAAGGTAGCGTTTGGTTCGCTGTAATGAAGGTCGGAATGGAATGGTCATTCCAACGGAATGGTCATTACAACATTGAGTTCGTAAAAAAGTGGCGTAATGACCATTACCTCCGGAATCTCATTCCCTTATGTAGAGGAATGGATATTCCATCCGGGATAGGAAGGAATGACCATTCCATTCACTTCTACTATTTTTTAGACCAAAATACCATTTTTCACATCTATACATTATTAATATAATAATAAGATTATAAAAGAGAAGAACTTGTGTGGGCCCCACCTATATAATAATAATATAATATATACATTAATATTATAATTATTATTATTATAAGATTATAAAAGAGAAGAACTTGTGTGGGCCCCACCTATATAATAATATAATCTATACATTATTATTATTATTATTATTATTATTATTATTATAAGATTATAAAAGAGAAGAACTTGTGCGGGCCCCACCTATATAATAATAATATAATACATACATTATTATTATTATAAGATTATAAAATAGAAGAACTTGTGTGGGCCCCACCTATACAATAATAATATAATATATACATTATTATTATTATTATTATAAGATTATAAAAGAGAAGAACTTGTGTGCGCCCCACCTTTATAATAATAATATAATTTATACATTATTATTATTACTATAAGATTATAAAATAGAAGAACTTGTGTGGGCCCCACCTATATAATAATATAATATATTATTATTATTATTATAAGATTATAAAATAGAAGAACTTGTGCGGGCCCCACTTATATAATAATAATATAATATATACATTATTATTATTGTTATAAGATTATAAAATAGAAGAACTTATGTGGGCCCCACCTATATAATAATAATATAATATATACATTATTGTTATAAGATTATAAAATAGAAGAGCTTGTGTGGACCCCACCTATATAATAATAACATAATCTATATTATTATTATGGGCTTTGTTCTAGTGAGAACAGTTCTCACATAGTCACTGTGTGAACAGTTCTCACATAGTCACTATGAGAACTTTTTATGGGACGCATTTATGGGTCCCATTTAGGGATGGGGCCAGAGGGGATGGAAAGATCTATGTGAGATCACCCCAAGTATCAAGTTTGACCCTAATTTCATGCCTCTAACCCCTTCATCCATTGCCCGCGAGTTTAATGGCTTCATATTAAGCAAAAATTTAATCATCTATCCAACGGCCCAATCCATTTGGATGGGTGCCAAACCTCAGTATTAGTAACTATCAAGGGAGGTCACTGTTTATGCACGGTTCTCACCATGCTTCCGTGAGAACTAGTTCTCACTTGAATATTTTCCTATTATTATTATTATAAGATTATAAAATAGAAGAGCTTGTGTGGGCCCCACCTATATAATAATAATATAATCTATAAATTATTATTATTATTATAAGATTATAAAATAGAAGAACTTGTGTGGGCCCCACCTATTTAATAATAATATAATCTATACATTGACTGAGCGAGAGATAAAAATCTAACAAGGGTATTTTGGTCAGTCTTATGTAAACTTTATTCAATTCCACGACTCATTCCAGCGTACCAAACGCAGGAACAATAATCAACTCATTCTAGCCACGTAAAAAGTTTCAAACGACCTTTGGAATTGCTGAAATTCCATCCCCTTTACTTTTGGGTGTCTAGATATCAAAAATCCCCCAAACAAAAATTCCATGAATTCCAGCGAAAAAAGAAGCCCTTAGTTCTCATGAAAAATACTTGGCACAAACATAGCCACTAGAACATAACCAACCAAAAATTGGCCAACGTTTAGATGGTGTCTCATGCATAATTTCTATGAACGAGAGAAGTAAAACTTTAGAAGTAGGGTCACCTATTTTTTTAAAATCCCAAATCAAGGGAGTTGGACCAATGAATCTTACACAAGTACAAAGAGAAGCTCACAAATGTGGAAAGAGTGGCATACCAACGAAATGATCTCTAAGTACCCATGTGACATCTAGGGTTGCCAACCGAGCAACCCCATGTTGTCGAAGTGGGGTCACCTATTGATAATCTGAAATGCTTAAAATGAAGTATGCCGTCTTATTTCGGTTGTTACCCAATCACACTTCAGATGGAATTGGTCCTACTCACTGTTGGAGCAAAGAAATTTGGTCTGGCCCCTGTTTTTAAGGTTTTTTTTTTTTTTTTGAAAGATTTAATTTCCTTTCTTCTTTTTTTTTTCAAAGGTTAAGTTTTTGTCAAGGTAAAAATGCCTTTTAAAAGGTGAGTTTTTTTTTGTTGAAAGGTAAAGTTTTTTTTTTTTTACTTGTATTTACTTTGGCAAGGCATTGGCATTCATAAGGGAAAAATAAGTAAATAAATAACTCCAATGGTGAACTTTGGTGCTCCTGCTTTCCATTTTCCTTTTCGTTCTTGTGAGCTTGTCAACATGTATGATCACATCAGCGGTAGAGATCACATGGATAGATGGGCCCCATCTGTGCCAAAATAAGAGTAGAGTTTTTATCATGTGACATGAATGGAATGATACAATCCTCCGTCTAAAATTTGCGTAGTAGTCTGTACATGTGGGACCCAGAGTTCTGTTGATGGGGCCCATTGAACAGATAGTCATCCAGTTTTCAATGCCATCCAACCACAATTTCCATAGTGCGAATTGAAATAGATGGCTACTGTGCATCCTTATTCGACTTGAGCCCATGACCTGACTCACGAAGTTCAAGCCTTATGTTATGTTGACATCAGTGGTCCTTGACCAATATTAACCATCGGCCTTGTCTTGATGATGACAGACTCATGTTGATTTGTACAAGCTAAAATGAGTTCATCATTAAGTAAACACATATATACATCGTAATTTATGATTAGGCCCAACATTTTCCGTTCATTTGTTAATAAAAGAACTCAGCCCATTTAATAAATGTATGTTGGGTTTCAGTTGTGCCAAGAATTTCTCCATTTTTTACATTGCTAATAGTCTCAAACATACCGGCCCCGCTCTGTATATATTGAGGGTAGGTTAAAGACAACCCTGGGCCCGGCCCGGCCCGGCGCTTTGAGAGCCGTATTATACAGTGGCGGAAATGGAAAATTTGCATGTGAGGGTGCATATGTAAAAGTATAAAATTTTGGTTGGGCAAAAGCAAATTAAATATAAAAGTAGATTTTATGGGAAAAATCTCATTTGACACTTTACTAGATTGGTAAAAGTCAAGTAAAGCCTCCAGTTTTCGGACAATGGTCACATCAATAACACTTTAATTCAAAATTTCCTCATCTAAAAAAAGTAAAAAAGCAACATTCTTTCTCCCACTAAAAGACAAAAAAGCTCCACTTTTCTATACAAAAAGTCAAAAAAATTTCATATCAAATAATTAAAAAAAAATACCGTTATAATCCCATTATATTTTATTCTCTCTTAATTTGATAATTTACTTTACTTTATTTACATGTATAATTACCAAACGGGCCATAAATTTGGCCATCTCTCGTGAAGGTGTGCAACACAAATGGGGTTCGTCAGGACCTCTTCCGTTAGTTTTTTAAATGCTGAGGGGAGCGACGCATGTATGACAGACATGCATCGTTCTGCGTGATTTTTTTAAAACATAGAACTCCTTTTGTTTTTTCTTCATCTTAATTCTTCTTCTCCCACCTATTCTTCTATCTCACCCGCTCCATTTTCTCTCAATCATCTTAGAAAAACAGTATCACATGCTTCATATATATATTTATATATATATATATAATAAGGGAGCTCAATTTTTGAATTTCCTATATTTTGGACCCTTTGATTTATTCACATAAATCCAAGGGATATTTTGGACCCTTTGATTTATTTACATAAATCCAAGGGATATTTTGGACCCTTGGATTTAAGAGGGGAATGAAAAAAGGGGCTAAAAGTTGGAGAAATTTACAAGTTTTTGTCATCTCCATCAAAAGCACGTTCACATGTTGGCTTGTACGGCGCAAAAAGGGGCAGCAAGTTTGAGTTATTTACAGGTATTGTCATCATTTCTTCATTTAAAAGAAAGCAAAAGGGGCGGCAAGTTTGAGTTATTTACAAGTATTGTCATCCCTTCTTTTAAAAGAAAAGCAAAAGTGTTTACTTTCTTATTGTTCTGCCATTGATAAAAAAATGTGTCAAAAGCAAAAAAAAAAAACTTTTTTTGTAAGGGAGCTCAGTTTTTTAATTCCTTATATTTTGGACGCTTGGATTTATGTACATAAATCCTAGGGTTAAGATTAAGAGAAAAGGGGTTGAGGGGTTTAATTAGGTTTGAGAGTCACGAGATCTGGGACACTACTTCCCAAGATCCCTGGACTCTTTTTCCCTTATCCGGGCGACGGCTCAAGGAGTCTGGGCTAGGTCTGGGGTTAGGTTCAGGTTAGATGGGTTTGGGTTGGATTTGGGTTCGGATTGATTTGGGCTAGAGTTTGATGGGTTGGATTGAGTCAGGTTTAGTCAGGAATGACGAGTTTAGTTAAGGGCCCAATCATGGTCTGGATCAGAGGTTTGAGGCCCAAAAGGTGGCCTACAGTGGGGTCCGGTCTGGGCAATAATCATTGAGGCCTAGGTTTCGCAGATTTTGATTCGCCCGTCGGATTTCAAAGTTCTATATATGGATAGAAAGCCCTCGATGAGTAGATCACGACGAGCCAACTTTCGGTGCAATCAGGGGTCTAAAAGTGATAAGTGATTTTTCAGGTGGGCACCCCGGGGGTGCAGGACCTGCTATTATGATTTTTGATCCGCCCGTCGGATCTCGAAGTTCTATATATGGACGGAAAGCCCTCGACAAACAGATTGCAATGAGCCAATTCCTACGGCAATCAGAGGTCCAAGAGTAATAGGTGATCTTTGACTCGAGACCTAATCAGGACATCGTTAGATAGGGTGGACCGAATTACCCCCATAAGGTGCCAAAATTCGGATTAGTTATTAGGTGGTCAAAAGAAGAGTAATTAGATTTAGTTGTGCTCAGAACGTGATGGGCCGTGCCTTCAGGTACGGGCAATCTCTAGTTTATATATAAAAGATTACAACTGATTTACGTGTAATTTCTTTATTTCTTTGTTTTCATATTCTCGAGATTTGTCGGAACGGATCAAAGATCACTGATCCAGCTGAATTTCTTTGTATTGTTCCTAATGGCAGTGTCCCGGTGGCCGGTATACTGACCGGGCCCTCTTTCTTATAGAATAGAAAGAGAGAGGAAAACAGTTGGAACACAACAGAGCACAGGGACTATTAGTGTTGTATGTAATAATTTAATGTAATGCCCGATGATTGGCGATAGAGAGAGAGAGAAGACAACTGATTTAATTAATTGAAGACAGCCAGGATATTCGATTCCAATTGAACCAGAAGACTTGTACAGACAAAGATAATATCTTTGCAATGAGTGATTAATAGAAGGCGTGAGAAGCTGTATGACTGAAAATTACCAGACCAGAAGCAACCAGTAAGAGGCTCGAAATCTGACCACACAGAAACAATTGACGCAACTCGGCCGAAGGATGGGCTGGATCACCCTAATAGGAACACACATATATGTGTACACATATATAGGGAAATCCTAAAAAACGCCCCACTTTAATGTCCCATTTTTTGCCCCTATTTTTTTTTTTTTTGTTATGCAGTCCATGCTTAGTCAATCTAGTCTTTTCACACACATTACCCCCCAATGAATTGTCACAAGTCCAAGATTGATACTCATCCAACTTTTCCTCATCGTTAGATTGAGATCATGATAAAATGATGTCTCTAAACTATTAAATTTTAGGGTCATGAATCAAAAGGTTAGGATGATCTTATGAACTCAAGCTTAAGTATATAAGTAGACCTTGAAGGTTTTACTTAACCTTCTATTTAAGCCTTAACACAGGCTAAGGTCCTTTCTCAGATTCATTTGTGAATTCCGAAACACAGATAATTAAATAATTAACCTAATACTAGATAATAATCAATCACCATAAAATAGCAAGAGACACAGGATTTTACATGGAAAACCCAACTCGGGAAAAAACCACGGGTGGTAGAGACCACCTAAAGCAAAGCACTATAATATGAAGATTACAAGTGAACTCACTAGACCTTTGTCCTAGTTGCAACTCAACCTAAAAGGACTGTGAAGAACTTGCCGATGACTCGGCGTTCACCTTCCACGTGCTAGCTTGAAACCCACCTTGAATGCCCCTTCAAGGTGCTTGATCACAGGGAAAGAAAGTAATTCTTCAGCACAATCTCCCTTGCACAAATAAGCCCACAAAAGTCTCCAGCGATGAATCTTAAAACTCAAGTGAATATAATATCTTCTGTACATTGTTTGTGGATGCAAGGGGTTAATAAATAGCCCAAGGTTCGTGCAAAATCCTCTTAGAGAGAAAACAGGACTCTTAGAAGAAGTTTGGAAGGGCAACATAGAAGAGTCCCGTTTGGCACAAAAATTCCCAGCTCGCTATAGCGAGCTTCAGTCTCGCTATAGCAAGACTGTATTCTGTCATTGACAGAACTGCTTCTCGCTATAGCGAGGTTCAGTCTCGCTATAGCGAGACTGGGTTCTGTCAAGTTGCTTGATGTCTGAGGAGTCTGTCCGGGAAAGTTTCTTTTGATGTCTTTTGATTACATTGGGACACTTTTAAGTGTATCAAGGTCTTCCAAAGAGGTCTTCATAAACCAAATGCTTCCTTCACAGTCCTATTCTAAACTAAATAGGAAATACAACTCGATAAGGACTCTGAGTTTTGTTCAAGATAAAAGAATTAGCCAACTAAAATTCTAATAATCTCCCCCTTTGGCAATTCATGAACAAAAACTCCTAATACATACAAGATCTGTTATCCCAGTACAAGATAACCTTTAAAAAGACTGAGACCAATTGACTGGAAGATTAACATGCTTTAAATGCAATCCTGAAAATAAACCAAAGGAAAGAACAAGCATAATATCATAGAACTAGAATTAATCAGTTTGTTAAACAGTCTGTCTAAGTCTCAAACATAAGGTACTCTAAAACATAAGGTACTCCCCCTTTTTGTTAATGAGTTTGACAAAGCAGCAGAACATAAAATAAGGGAGGAGTAGGTTAGCAAAGATAAGGAAAATAAAATGCAACAGAAAGATAAAGAACAGTATTTTAAACAGATCACTGATGGCGAAGCTGATTGAACATGTCGGTGATGTGATTACGAAGATCAGTGAAGCCAGACGATATCCTGTCATCCATTTGTTCAATCTGAACAGATTGATCATACACTGCATGTTCTAAAGCGAGGAGACAATTTTCAACTGTGTTTTCATCGTCATTGAGAATTGGAACTTGAGCGTGCTCCCCCTGAATACGATTCCGAACATGAGTGTCGGACATGGCTCTTGTTCTGCCATCTATCTTTTGCCGTTTTGGAATAGGCAGTTCATGCGGGTAGACATGGCAACCAGCATCAATCAGTAATTTGCTAATCATTGCGCCATACAGAAGTTGAAGCTTCCGAGGTTCATCGAAGATCTTCAACATGCAGTCAAGAATTGTACGCGGAATATCGACCGATGTGCCTGTACCCAAGTAGTAGAGAAGGAGAGCCTGGGCTGGACGTAGATCAGAGGAATGTCCTCGAGGCTCAACATTGTTGACGACAAATGTGTTAAGCAGGCGATAATCTGATTACAACCTCGAAATTTTCAGCATTGGAGGATGCCATGCAGTTGGTTCGCCACAAAGAACGGTAGCGACCTCATCTAAGAGATGGACTTGATCGTCCAGATCAGGAAAAGGATAGAGAGGTTGACCAGGTCGCCGAAGTTGTAGCAAAGTGGCGTTGGTTTTTGCATCAACGGAGATAGTTTTTCCTCTAACAAATGTGCGGAAGCCGTCCTCTTTTACTTCAAACATATTGCAGTAAAATTCGCGTACCCATTATTCAAAACATTCATTATCCAAGTTCATGAGAAGCATTAGACGATTTTGATAAAGCCATTGTGTGAAGTTTGACGGGGGTAGAGAATTTTGAGCAATAATCCTTTCAAAAACCACCGTTCGGTCTTTGAAGTTAGAGTCAAACCGAGCGGAACTGTCAGCATCCCGAAACCGATCAACATCAAACTGAGATGAGGAACTAGCAGGACGCTTTCCTTTAGAAGATTTTGGAGCCATGCTGATGCCAAGAAAAAGCAAGAAAGCATAGAAAAACAGTGTAAATATTCATTGAGGCAATATTCCAAACACTTGGTGTGCACATATCCCATCTTAATTTCCAATAACTTTGGACAATCTTCCAAGAGAACCCAATGGGTAAGATTATCACAAAGCTAAGGGCTAGCTGAAATCCATCAATTAAACACAATGATCTTCAAAGAAATAACAAAAAATTGCAATCCATTGTATGAAAAAAAAAATCCAAGCTTATAGAGAAACTCCATCAATCTTACATGAAACTAGAAGATGGGAAACATTAACCAAAGAGGAATGTTCTTCAATGCCCACATTGGATAATAAAGTGTCAAAAGCAAACACTCCTTTACCAAACACACCAATCTAGGTATTGTATGAAAAAAAATTGGTGAAGAAAAAAGAATAGAATGATCATACCTTAGTGAAGAGGAAGGAGCAAAGATTGGAGTTGCTAAATGAGAAGAACACAATGAATAATGTAGGGTGGATTGAGAAGGAAGGAAAAAAAATGGAGCAAGAAACCCTAGCTTGAGAAAGAAAGAAATAGAAGAGTAAAAAAAAAAAAAGGAGGGCGGCCTCGGTTTTAAATGGAAGTCTATAGTCTCGCTATAGCGAGACTACATTTTGGAACGAGAAACTGGCGCACAGTCAGTGTGAATTCCCCCCCCCCCCCCCCCCCCCTTTTTCTTTTTTGTTAAACAAAGTGTTTTCCATCTATAAATAATATCCACGGATAAGCTCAAGAAATGCACATTTGGAATGATTGTGATAGTGTGTGTAAAATGATATGCTCCCCCCTCCCACCCACCCCCCCCCCCCCCCCCCCCCCCGTTTATTTTTATTTATTTATTTTTTGTATATTTTTTAATTGATCCGTCATAGGTGACTTTCACACTATCGGACATGGTAGCCTTCTCCATCGAAACTTACCAATCGAGTGGAAGCTATCACTCATGACCATAGGTAGCCCTGATCCTCTGGTCACATATATATATTGCAATTTGCCCCTTTTTTTCTTTTTCTTTTTTTTTTTTTTTTAAATTTTCTTTGAATCGTCCTGGGTGACTTTCACACTAGCAGTCATGGTAGCCTTCTCCAACGAAACTTACCAATCAAATTGGAAGCTTTCACACATGTCTGTAGGTAGCCTTGATCCTCTGATTCAAGAAAAAAAAATATGATGCACATGAAATATTTTTTTTTATATATATACATTCAGAGGGGAACAGTCATAGTGACAAAGGAAATAATATCAATAAACTGTGCACTATCATTAAGCAAAATCACATGCAATAATAATCATAGAATGGAGTGAGCATTGTGCATGTGCATAAAACCAGAGTAGAACTAAGAATTAAAGAAAGAAGGAAATCCCCAGAGACTTGCGAAGGGATTCAAATCGATTTGGGTCCAGAGGTTTGGTAAAAATATCAGCCAGTTGATTTTCGGTAGGAACTTTATCGAGGACAATGATCTTCTCTTCGACTAACTCACGGATAAAATGATGCCTAATATCAATGTGCTTGGTTCGGGAATGTTGTACAGGATTTTCCGATATGTCAATTGCACTTTGATTATCACAATACACAGACATAGTGTCCTGAGAAATTCCATAGTCAGCCAACATTTGTTTCATCCAAAGAAGTTGAGTACAATAACTACCAGCAGTAATGTATTCGGCTTCAGCAGTGGATAAGGAAATTGAATTCTGCTTTTTACTGTGCCAGGCGACCAAGTTATTTCCAATAAAGAAGCACCCCCCAGTCGTGCTTTTTCGATCATCGACACTTCCTGCCCAATCAGCATCTGAATATCCAGCAATATTTGTATTTGTGTCTTTGGTGAGCCAGATACCAAAGTCAACAATACCACTTATATATTTCATGATCCTTTTAATAGAGTGAATGTGTGATTCCTTTGGTTTTGACTGATAACGAGCACAGACTCCAACACTGTAAGCTATATCCGGGCGGCTGGCAGTGAGATAGAGAAGACTTCCTATCATGCTTCGGTACAGTGTTTCATTCACATCTTTGCCAGACGCATCAATGCTCAATTTTACAATCGAGCTCATTGGAGTTCTTGAATGTTTAGCAGATGTCATCCCAAATTTTGTCAAAATGTTTCGAGCATATTTCGATTGGGATACAAAAATTCCATTGTCACACTGCTTGATTTGTAAGCCAAGAAAGAGGGAGAGTTCTCCAACCATGCTCATTTCAAATTCATTCGACATATTATTAGAAAAATGGTCAACTAGTACCGAGGAGGTAGATCCAAAGACTATATCATCCACATAAATATGAGCAATTAACATGTGACGAGGATCTTCTTTGATGAATAAAGTCTTGTCTACACTCCCTCTTTTGAAATCGTTTTCCAATAAGAAGACAGTTAGCCTTTCATACCATGCTCTTGGAGCCTGTTTTAAACCATAGAAAGCTTTTTTGAGTTTAAAGACATGATCCGGGTAATGAGGATCTTGAAATCCTTTGGGCTGTTCCACATAAGCTTCCTCATTCAAGTATCCATTCAAAAATGCACTCTTAACATCCATTTGATAAAGTTTGATATGAAGAAAACACGCGATAGCAAGTAACAGACGGATAGATTCCAATCGAGCAACAGGGGCAAACGTTTCATCAAAATCACTGCCATCAATTTGAGTATACCCCTGGGCAACTAGCCCAGCCTTGTTCCTTATGACCTGACCCAATTCATCGGTCTTATTCTTATAGATCCACTTGGTGCCGATTACATTGGTGTTGCTCGGTCTAGGAACTAATTCCCACACACAGTTTCTTTCAAATTGTTCAAGTTCCTCGTGCATAGCATTAATCCAGCAATCATTAAGAATGGCTTCTTTTATATTTTTTAGTTCAATGGAAGAAATATAGCAAAAATTACTTACCTCATCGCGTACCTGTTTTCTAGTCTTAAGAGACTCAGTTGCATCTCCAAGCACCTGGGAGATAGGGTGGCTCTTCATTACCTTAGGTACAGGATGCGAACTCTTAGATGCACTTTTATCTTCGAAATGCTGAATGATGTCCATAAGATCCGAAGTTGATCTTGATTGATCAATTTTCTTATCTTTGGAATCATTATTTTTTGATGATGTACTTGGATCTTCAAGCTTTCTTGAACTTGTGTTATGATCCTGTGGTACAGTAGGGGAACTAGTTAGTACATCGTCATCATCAGAAAAGTAATCTGAAGTTCCTGCATCATCAACAACCACATTATTCGACTCCATAACAGTAGTGTTTCTGAGATTATAAACCCGATAGGCCTTACTCGACATTGAGTAACCAAGAAAAATTCCTTCGTCACTTTTTGAGTCAAATTTGCTTAGGTGTTCCCTATCCTTTAGGATGTAGCACTTACTCCTAAAGGTTCGGAAATACTTAACAGTTGGTTTGCGGTTACTCCAAATCTCATATGGGGTCGATCTTGTTCCAGGCCGTAGGTAAACTCTATTGATAATATGAACTGCAGTGTTTACCGCTTCAGCCCAGAAACGTTGAGGAATTTTTTTTACTGTGTAACATTATGCGTGTCATTTCTTGGACAACACGTTTTTTTCTCTCAACGACACCATTTTGTTGTGGTGTTTTAGGCGCAGAAAATTCATGTTTTATACCATTCTTTGAACAAAAAGGCTCAAAATAAGAGTTTTGAAATTCAGTCCCATGGTCAAAACGAATACGAACTACACCACCAAAGGTTTTTTCCTTTATCATTAATGAGCAAAGTCCATAAATCAAGAAAAACTTCAAAGGTTTCGGACTTTTCTTTTAGGAAACGAACCCATGTAAGCCGCGAAAAATCATCAACGGTTAGAAATATATATTTCTTACCGCCAATGCTTTCAGTTTTTGTAGGACCCATGAGATCCATATGAAGTAATTCAAGCGGCCTAGTGGTGGTTAAGGCATCAACCTTTTTTATGTGAGGACCTGATTTGTTTTCCAATCTGACAAGGACCACACACAATTGTGGGGGCTTTTAAACGTTTGGGCAGCCCTATAACAGTTTCATTTTTTGCCAAGTTATCTAGGTCCTTATGATTAACATGGCCTAAACGTTGATGCCATAAATCGATATCATTGATTATAGCTGCATGACATGATATGGTATTCTCTGTGGAAACAACATAACAATTGTCAGAAGTACGCACGCCATGGAGAACATTATTTTCCTTTTTATCAACAATGAGACAGTCATTAAGAGAGAAATGAACTTCATGTTGTGAGTCACATAATTAGCTGATGCTTAACAGATTAGCTTTCAGACCTTTAACAAAGAAAACATTTGATAAAGAGGACATACTCGGTATCGAAACTGTACCTTTTTTTATTATATTTCATTTGCTTCCATCCCCAAATTTTACCCTACCTCCATTACAGCTTTCGAATGAGGTAAACAAGGATCTGTTTCCAGTCATGTGTCTAGAACATCCGCTATCCAAGTACCAAACTTGCGAATCTGTGGCTTTGAGAGCAGTAAGGACCACATTGCAGCGAAGATCAGACTTAATAACCCAGATAGATTTAGTCTCGATCTTTTGAGGGGTATAATTCCTCACCCCACGTTGATAATGTATATGATGTTTAAGTTGATAACAATGTGGTCTTATGTGCCATTTTATTCCCCAAAAATGGCAGATTGGAACAAATCTGGGTTTTGACACATATTTAGTTGCTCTTGGGTTCGCAAGGTGAGTATTTAGGTTAGCACTCATGCTGGATTGCAAGGCTGGTCCTTTAACAAAAACAAATTTACCTGATTGCTTAGATGAAGAAGACTCAGAAATAAATCCAAGTCCTGTCTTATGTTTATCACTTCTTTGTTGCATCAGAATCTCATCAAGAGTCATGGATCCTTTGTTCATTCGATCAAGCGAGGACTTGGCTGAAGTTAATTCTTGTAGAGCCATCCGAAGTTTTCCGCAGACATTATTTTTCTCAGCCTCCAGCAGGTTGTACTCGGTTTGCAAGGAATCCAGTTCCTTTTTGACAGTCTCATATTGTGTAGTTGAAAATTCCTTTTCTTTTCCTACAGCAATAACTTTGTCAGATAAAATCACACGTTGAGTTTCTAACTGGGTTACCTTGATGCGAGCATCACTTAGTTCAGCAGCAATGATTGCATTATGAGATTCTGAATCTTTCAGCTTTTGAGAGAGCTTATCGTTTATACGAGATAAACGTAACGAATCTTTGAGAAGTTTCTTATATGCTACTTCAATATCCTGTTCTTCATTAGAAAGATCAACACTGTTTGTCTCGTCATCTGACTTGGAATCCTTGTCAGATGACCCTAGCTTAAGAGATGAGTTAGTACTAGATATAAAAGCAACAAATTTAGCAGACTCAGATTGTGACTCAGAGTCACTGATCTCATTCTCAGATTCTTCTTCTTCCCAAGAAACATTCAAGGCTTTTCCTTTGTTTTTCTCCAGCCTGTTAGCACATTTAGAAGCTGGGTGACCAAACCCTTGACATTCAAAGCATTGAATGGGTTTAGTAGCAGGTTGGGATGAATTTTTATCATACTTGGTCACACCTTTTGTTTTATTGAAGCCTTTGTTCTTTGGGAATTCCTTTTTGAGAGTTGGTTTGTTTTTATTCAGATATCTCTTAAAACGTTTAACAAACAAGGCCTCAAGTTCATCATCAAAGTCATTATCAGATTCATCATCATTGTTAGCTTTAGAAGACATGAGAGCAATACCCTTGGATTTTTTACTCGGGCAGTGATTTGCTTCAAAAGTTTGTAGATTTTCAACAAGTTCCTCCGCAGGAAGTTCATTGAGATTAGTGTGTTCCTCAATTGTGATCACTTTGGACTGAAATCTTTCAGGCAGAGATCGAAGAATTTTCTTTACCACTTTCGAATCTGGAAAATGTTCTCCCAGATTGAAACTTGAATTTACAATATGCCCAAGTTTGGCATTAAATTCATCAAAAGTTTCATCATTTTTCATACGTATAGTCTCAAAGGCAGATATCAAATTCTGAATTTTGGTTTGCCTGACTATATCAGTGCCTTCATGCACTGTTCTTAAAAGATCCCATGCCTCTTTAGCAGTGGTGCAAGTTGAAATTCTTCGAAATTCTGAATGAGAAACGCCATTGTACATAGCATTCATAGCCCTATCATTCCAATGGGTCTGATTCTTTTCTCCTTGGGTCCAGTCAGCTACTGGTTTGGGAACAGTTCTCCCTTCAATAACCATTGTTGGTGATTTGTAACCATTCACCACTGTTTGCCAAACATCATGATCAAGAGAACGTAAAAACGCAGTCATCCTTACTTTCCAGTAAGCATAATTGCTACTACCTTCAAGTAATGGAGGCTTGGTGGTAGATGTGCCTTCCTTAGTGAATTCCATAGATCAAATCTGAGAGGATCACACTTTAGAGTTGTGCAACTTGCTCTGATACCACGTGAAGGTTTTACTTAACCTTCTATTTAAGCCTTAACACAGGCTAAGGTCCTTTCTCAGATTAATTTGTAAATTCAGAACACAGATAATTAAATAATTAACCTAATACTAGATAATAATCAATCACCATAAAATAGCAAGAGACACAGGTTTTTACGTGGAAAACCCAACTCGGGAAAAAACCACGGGTGGTAGAGACCACCTAAAGCAAAGCACTATAATATGAAGATTACAAGTGAACTCACTAGACCTTTGTCCCAGTTGCAACTCAACCTAAAAGGACCGTGAAGAACTTGCCGACGACCCGCCGTTCACCTTCCACGTGCTAGCTTGAAACCCACCTTGAATGCCCCTTCAAGGTGCTTGATCACAAAGAAAGAAAGTAATTCTTCAGCACAATCTCCCTTGCACAAATAAGCCCACAAAAGTCTCTAGCGATGAATCTTAAAACTCAAGTGAATATAATATCTTCTGTACATTATTTGTGGATGCAAGGGGTTAATAAATAGCCCAAGGTTCGTACAAAATCCTCTTAAAGAGAAAACAGGACTCTTAGAAGAAGTTTGGAATGACAACATAGAAGAGTCCCGTTTGGGACAAAAATTCCCAGCTCGCTATAGCGAGCTTCAGTCTCGCTATAGCGAGACTGTATCCTGTCATTGACAGAACTGCTTCTCGCTATAGCGAGGTTCAGTCTCGCTATAGCGAGACTGGGTTCTGTCAAGTTGCTTGATGTCTGAGGAGTCTGTCCGGGAAAGTTTCTCTTGATGTCTTTTGATTACATTGGGACACTTTTAAGTGCATCAAGGTCTTCCAAAGAGGTCTTCACAAACCAAATGCTTCCTTCACAGTCCTATATTCTAAACTAAATAGAAAATACAACTCGATAAAGACTTTGAGTTTTGTTCAAGATAAAAGAATTAGCCAACTAAAATTCTAACAGACCTCATATGAATCTTTCCATCCAATTGACTTCCATTATTATCGCACATCCCAGTGGGCGGGCCCAACTAGGAATGGCGTTTTCTCAAAAAAAAAAAAAAACACTCCCCATAAATATATAAAGGCCACAAAAATTGAAAGGAAAAACAAAAAAGCCACAGATGAGTGCAGGCTATGGGAAAGAAACTCACCACAGAGAAAAATCAACGCCACACTTGTATATACTTTATTATAATGGTTTTTTATCAAATTGAAAACCAATTAATAGAGTATTATTTATGTTTTGTACCCAAGCCTGTCCCTCCAACCAAGGGTAGAAATTAAATACAACAAAACATAAACAATTGGAAGAACATTGGCGCTCACACGTTTTCCAATTTTTTTCATTTTATAGAATGTACCCACTTCATATTGTCGGCCATGCGAGCCAAATAGCTAAAAACAAAAAAGAGGAGTCCCAGTCCTCTTAGTGTAAGGAGCGAAACTTCAAAGCAGGGCCGGCCCAAGGGGCAGGCGGGAGAGGCCGCCGCCTTGGGCCCCCAATAATTACAAAATTTTTAGGGCCCCATATTATTTTATGTATTTGTATATATATATATGTAAATATTTAGTCTAATATGTAAATTGAAAAGCCCAAATTAATAACACATGTGTGTAAATATTTAGCCCAATAAATAAATTAAAAGGCCCAAATTTAAAGCCCACCTTATTTAAAATAGCCATTATTTAAAAAGCCAAACTTAAGGCCCACCACCATACCACCATAAGATAAGACTTTAAAAGTCAAACATGGGCCCACCACCAAAAGATAAGACCACCAAACTTTTCAGCTTTTCTCATTTCTCGTGAGCATCAGAAAAACTTGATTATACAAGTTTGATTAGTGACTTTGCAGCTAAAAATACGAGAAGATATTGTTTTCAGTAATACTTTTTTTTGTTGTTCTAGGTTTATTAGCCTTGTTTTTTGGAATGGAATGTTGGTGTGTGAATTGTAGGCTTTTGGCCAGGGTAGATAGTTTAAGAGAACTACATTGTGCTTCATCCTTGGGATTAAATATAGTATCCCTCGGTATGTAGGCAGTCCTAAAGTTATCTGGATGCAGCACTTTTTTGTAATAAAAAATATCAATTTTTTGTTAGAAAATTATAATGAATTAAAAAAAAATTTAATAAATATATAAGGGCCTCATTTTTTAGAGATCGCCTTGGGCCCCCTAAACGTCGGGGCCGGCCCTGCTCCAAAGTGAATCTACTTGTTAAAATGTTGATGTATGAAGACAACCCATTTACATAGTAGAAAGCATCCATTTTCATGGGTTCTACTCCAACTCAAGAGTTCTCTATGTCAGAGACTCTCAAAACATGTTATGTTTCCATGCGGCCCCACACACAAGGATAGGATACTTCCTGAAGTCTTTCCATCCGGTCACGGGTCGTATAATTAATTTATTCTTACATCTGGCCGGCATCCCTCTTCTTCCCTATGAATGCTTTTTTGAAACAGGCCATGATGCTCTTTGCATTTGTATCAATTCTGCAACATGGGTATCCTATCGATTGAAGTCATCTCTATTCCATTCCTCAGGTCAGTTCCTCCGTTTGAATTGAACAAATTTCAGTTTGTAGTTTTTAGTATTGTGCGTGTACGCGTGTCACTGTGTGTGTATAACCCTGAGGTCAATACTGAACTCTTCTTATTCTACCCTCCGTTTGATATTTTTGTATTTTTTTGATAATTTTTGCTATAGATAGTGTAGGGCATGATGAATGAATTAGGACTACAAGTATCATAACTAATTTTTCTAACATATCCATTGATGAGATGACCAATTCCTTTTATCACTCAGGTTGGGAATTTGTAACCCTGGTCTATAAAATGATGATTTAAAACAGGGCTTAAAAACCCCATAACATCAGCTGTAAAATGGCAGTGTACTTACCTTTCAAATAAAAAAGAAAACGTTGGAACATCCTAAAGAGTCACAACTCACTTGGTCAGGGTCCATCACCAAACTATTCACATACTTTGCCCATGTTAAAGCCACTAAGAACTAGAGGCTATAAATTCCAGGTCCCCTCGATTAACTAGTTCTAAGTACCTAATGTCCCCACACATACTTAAAGGTGATAGGAGACTCCAACATTTAGATTTCGTTTGACAAATCTATTTTTTTCCCTCTTATTGTCTTAAAATTGCTTGTCTAAACAGTTTTTAGAGTGTTTGGTTACCCATATCTCTATGTCTATGGCATATAGACATATTGCCTCTGTTTCAAATATGTAGAAAAAGGGGGAGATTTGAAACAGACACTGAGATCTGAACCAGAAAGGAGAGGATGAACAATGTTTTGGGAGTCCATTTGGGGCAATTCGTTTTTCCCTTTTTTTTTTTTTTTTTAATTCTGTGATGGTAAATCAAGATCTGAACCATAGTCATCGATCCTGAGGTTTTATATCCATCTGACTCACCGTTCGTTGAGGGTCGAGATTATTTAAATATAAAATTATTAAATTTTTGGACTACAGATGAAAGGCTTGGAGGCATGGGATCGATTGTGGTCAAACTTAATATGAGGGGTGATCCCACGTAGATACTTCCATCCCCTTATCCCTATCCTCCGATGAGGCCCAAAGTTAGGCCCCACAAAAAGTTCTCACTGTAGCCATGTGATAACAGCCCTCACATGAATAAAATCGTAACTTGTTAATTATGCATAGTGTTCATCACGTTATTCACCATATGGTTAATTTCACAGTTGGGCCAGCTACTATTAAGTAAGATTCAGAGGCAACCCATTTATGGTAAAGGGCATTCATTTTCATGGTCAGAGACTCTCAAAGCATGTTATTTTTGCAAATATCATGACTCAGTGGCTGAGACCATGCGGCCCCACATGCCCAGGCGAAAAGCAGGAACATATGTCCGACATATAATTAGTTTCATTCTTACATATGTCCGGCATCCATCTTCTTCCCTGTGAGTGCTTGAAACAGGCGATGCTCTTTGCATTTTCTTCAATTTTGCAACATGGGTAGCCTGTCAATTGAAGTCATCTTTATTCCTCCCAGAGGTCGGTCAGTCCCTCCGTTTGAATTGAACAATTTCAGTTTTTCCCTGAGGTCAATATCCAACTCTTCTTATTCTACCCTCCATTTCATATTTTTGTATTTTTTTTGGTAATTTTTGCTATAAATACTCAAGGGCATGATGAATGAATTAGGACTGGAAGTATCATGACTCATATTTTAACATATCCATTGATGAAATGATCAATTCCTTCATCACTCAAGTTGGAAGATTTTTACCCTTTGATTTGTGGCCTATAAAAAGATGATTTAAAAAATGGGCTTAAAAACTGCAGAACAACAGTTGTAGAATGGCAGCCCCCTCCCCCTCTCCATTGATGAAATGATCAATTCATTCATCACTCGGGTTGGAAAATTTTAACCCTTTGATTTGTGGCCTATAAAAAGATGATTTAAAATAGAGTAAATTAGGGAGAGATTCCTTATTTCCGTGTTATAAAGTCTCTAGGACAGAGCAATAATGTTTAAGGCCTAGAGTTCCTTGTGCATGGGATAAATTCAGGCGGTGGTCCCTAAGCATGTGACATCAGATTTTTTATGACTCATTTGCCCTTCTAACCATTTAAATGAGTGTCATGCAATTTAAATATGAGCCTTAGCTCCAATTCACTGTCTTTCTCGGATTATTTTCCAATTTAAATGTAGTAAGATAAGTTTTCGATCAAATTTTAAGTTTTAAATTGGAGGGAATGACAATTCATAATAAATTTCTTTAAATTCACTTCAAATACAGATAATTTCATATGAGATTCAAATAAATTTTTATCGCAGTTAGATAAATTCAAACTAAATCTAGTCTAACCAAACCAAATATAGTTAGATAATCTCATATCGAAGTGACATAACTTGTTTTCAAATTGGTTATAATTTCAAACACAGATAAATTCATATAAACTCAAATAAACTCATGCCAAAGTCAAATAAGTTCACATCAAAGTTAGATAAATTCACAGCAAACTTAGATACATTCACTTAATTCGTATCAAACTCAGATTAATTCAAATCAAACACAAATAAATTCATATCAAACTTAGATAAATTCGTACAAAACACAGATAACATTATGCAAAAGTCAGATAACATTATGCCAAAGTCGGATAATATGCCAAAGTCGGATAACACATACAAAACTTAGATAAATTCGCAGCAAACTCAAAAAACCTCATTTAAAAACTCAAAGAACTCATGCCAAAGTCAAATAAGTTTACATCAAAGTTAGATAAATTCACAGTAAACTCAGATAAATTCACTTAATTTGTATCAAACTCAGATTAATTCAAAGCAAACATTCATATCAAACTTAGTTAAATTCATACCAAACACAGATAACATCATGCCAAAGTCAGATAACACATACAAAACTTAGATAAATTCACAGCAAACTCAAAAAAACTCATTTAAAAACTCAAAAAAACTCATGCCAAAGTCAAATAAGTACACATCAAAGTTAGATTAATTTACTTAATTCGTATCAAACTCAGATTAATTCAAAGTAAATACAAATAAATTCATATCAAGCTTAAATAAATTCGTACCAAACACAGATACCATCATGCCAAAGTCAGATAACATTATGCCAAAGTCAGATAACATTATGCTAAAGTTAGATAACACATACAAAACTTAGATAAATTCACAGGAAACTCAAAAAAAGTCATTTAAAACCAAGTTGAATACATTTTAAAGTCAAATAAAATCATGTGAAATCCAGTTAAATACCAAACTCATTATTTCATAAGAAACTCAGATAAACTCAGTAAAAACTCAAAGAAAATCGTTTCAAAGTCACATAAATTCTTTTGAAATATTGTTTAATTGATTACAAATGTAGTTAAATTGAAATCAAACTCAAAAAAATCATGTAATATACAGATAAATTCATTTAAAGTCCTGTTTAATTAATCACAGACTAAGATAACTTCACATAAAGCTTAGATAAATATATGTCAAAGTCAAATAATTTCATATCAAGCTCAGATAAATTCAAACCAAAACTTAGATAAACTTATGTCAAACTCAATTAAGTTCAAGTCAAGATGATTCGGTTGCTCCGGTAAGATCGCCACGTGTATGGTAGAGAAAGAGGATGAGTGCAATTTGCATGAATTCTGCAATTTGCATCAATTCAGGTGCTTAGATTTCGGAGTGTATCACGGAAGCCGTGCGAGTTTAGTGACGTATAGAGTATATAAAGAGAGGACGTTTTTTGTCTTTTTGACTCATTTAATGTTAAAAGAGGACCGCTGCCTCTATGAGGAAAAGACTTGGACCACAGGCTATAAAACATAGTGTTTAGGGACATGCCGCCAAATGCCCCTTTAAAAAATGGGCTTAAAAATAGGCATGTCAATGGGACGGGCCAGGCCTGGGCATAGGTTGTCCAATCCCGTCCCGAATATTGGACGAACATGCCGAGGGTTGTCCAATTCTGGCACTAAATTGAGTGGGCCCATGTCAAATCCCATCCCGTGCGGGCTCGGGCCGGGCCGGGCCCGGGCCGGGTCTAGGCTTTAGCACAATCTTGAACATAAGGATATAATTATATACAGCCCCATGCCGGGCTGAAGATTTTGTAGATGCGTTGACTTGACCTCTGGGTTTGAAACATGACAGAGTTCACCATTGAAGAATTACAAAGTTGTTCCCAAGGTTTTGTGTAGAAAATGCCATCTAAGCAAATCGTTTTAGTATAGAGGAGGCAAATACATGTCATAGTTTTACTGAGTCAGACCACTTGTTGCTAGAGCATGGAAGAGCATAATTTGTGAAATTGAGTTGCATCTTGGTACACTGAGAAAATTAAAGATGGGTTGCTTGAGATTTAGTGGAAAGGACTAAAGCTAATGGTGAAAATAAAAAGAATCTTATGGATTTACATTTTATTTGGAATTGGAAAGGTGGGTGGGGGGTGCAGGTTTTGGAATTGAGATTCCGAGGACTTTACTATTTCATTTTTTACCTTAACCAATAATGTTATGACTAAGGGAGAGTTGAGCTAGGACTTTACTGGTTTCATTCTTACCTTAATAAATAATATAATGACTAAAAGACCAAAATGGTATGACAAAGATAATCGTGGCAAAGATACAGTTTTAAGGGCCTCAATCAGAAATTAACGGAAGTAAAAAATACAATTCTATTCACTGAAACATCAAAAGAAATAGTAAAATTAGCTTGGAGCGGGCCGGGCCTGAACGGGCTGGGCTTCCTCTGCCCAATCCTAGTCCCATTTTGGCTGGGCTTTACAATTATTGACCAAGCCCAGCCCGCTGGGCTAAAAAATTTTTAAAAATCCCTGTATTTTCGGGCTTGGGCCGAGCCAGTCCGGGTACCCATTTCAACAGGCTAAATTGACAGGCCTACTTAAAAACCCCAGAACAACAACTGTAAAATGGCAGTCCCCTCTTTCTTTCAATATCTTGGGAGACCCTGAAATTATTTTGTTTATAGTATATTTAGAGCATGTAAACTATCCCAAGGGGTAGCTCGATCAGTTGGCCTAGGACCACGATTTGCACCTGAAAGTTGTATGTTCGAAACTGCACTACCATACTGGGGCTACATGGGAGTTTACCCGGCTTCCCTTTGGACCCGGAGGGATAATTAGTCCAACCCAAAGGGTTGGAAACCCTTCGATAGATAAAAAAAAAAAGTATCTAAGCAAAATCAATCTTGATTCATTTAAGATCACCAAATGGTGCAATTAATAATCAAGATCAATTATGACTCAATCACAATTAAAAAGGAGTAGCTTAGTTAATGAGTCACCTCTCTTTCACATAAAGAACTAGGGATCAGTCGTTGGGTGTAGCGTTGATGGTAGGGACTTAACCGAGTGTGTGGGTTGAGTGTGTGAGTACTTACCTTTCAAACAAAAGAAAAAAGATTAACAATATAATGTTGGAACATCCTAAAGAGTCACAACTCACTCGATGAGAGTCCATCACCAAACTATTTACATACTTTTCCCATGTTAAAGCCACTAAGGACTATAGGCTATAAATTCCAGGTCTTCTCGTTTAACTCGTTCTGAGTACCTTATGTCCCCACAAATACTTACGGTGATAGGAGACTCCAACATTTAATCTTAAGTTTAGATCTATCTTCATAGGGGACTTAACATGTATTTGACCATAACCGTACAAGGTAAGCTTTCGTTTGATTTAAAAAAAAAAAAGATTAATTTGTTTTTTCATGACCGATTTTAATTCCGAATTTGAGGTTATTTTACTAATAAAATAAGGAATAGTTTCCATCATAATGGGGGCTATAATTAAACATGATTGTGACGCTTTTATATATGACAAGGTTTGAAAGGAATAAAAAATTGGATTCTAGGTGCGACTCACTCCTCGGCCCTTGAGGTGAGTTGAGGTGGTCGAATCACATGCAATTCAAATCTGACCAAGTCACCTACGAGTTTCAAATTTTGTTTCCATCTCTTTATACGCTCTAAAAATATTATGTTCAATGAAAAATCCTACTCCTAGAAATCCCAGGTTCAAAATATGAGTTTATATTTCTGTATGTTGTTTCTCTTTTCATATCTGGCTGCGGAAATAGAAATAGCGGGTTTCTCATGGAAATATTCAGAGATTGTGGTCACCACTCATGAAAAATAGCCACGAGTCTAATATATAGGAGCTTACGAGCTAGGCAAAGTACGGGTGAAGGTTCAATCCTTCTTATTTTGGGTCATTTGGTTTAATCCACCAAGAAAATATAGAATAAAGAATTAGATTCTCGCGCATAAAAAGAAATGAAAAATTGATATGAAAAATATTTAAGGGTTTTTACCAAAAGAAGCCTCAAATATCTATATACCTCCAATAGCATCCTCAAATTCAGACTTCATTTTTTTCTAGACCAAATTGCCTTTCATTTTATCTCTTGTGACATGGAGACTCGACCACATTAGCGCATTAAAGTATTTAGCGACTCATTATTTTTTATTCAACTCTCGAGCTCCTTAGTTTATTCTGAGCATCGTGAGTAGTCAATGTTTATTTTATATCCACATTATAATTAAAGCCAGAAACGTGGAGGAAAACATCCTTAACTTTGTAGCTAATCCTCCATAGATGGTAGTAAAAGTATGGTTACGATTAGGCTATGGAGAGGAGCATAATTTTTTGTATTTTTTTTCCTAAAAATGAAATGATTGATTTTTTCTTTCAGCAAAATCTCCACAGATTGTACTTAGAAAAGGGTTGCAGCGAGTTGATTCTTAACATAACAACTTAATTATGTTAATGTTCAATTCGTACTCGAAAGTGAGATAAGTGAGGGAGAGCATTATAGATTTTAGAATAAGTTCTCCATAGATCATAATAAAATTAGAGTCAGAATGATTACAGTAATGGTTAAACAAAGTCACAGTGGAATTTGTTAACTTAAAAGGTTTTTGAGCTTGACTTGACAATCGGTCCTTGGAAAGTTGCAGGTGGGGCTATGTTGGATTCCTACAGGTTTGAGCCAATCTTCTACTAATTGTAGTATGATTACATTCAGAATGAGAACATTATTAGAGTTTCTAGAAAATATAAATCAATCTAAGATAATAAAGAAGCTTAATGAATGTTTGGGGGTTCATGTGTTGGTGAATGGAATTGAATAGAAGAAGAAAACCCGAGTTCACGAATAATGTTGAGCATATATATGGACAATAAATCTTAAGCTCGCGAGTGTTATGTCTCAAACTTGCGAGTCATTTATCGAGCTCGCGAGTGTCATTCTCGAATTAGGAAGAGATAAACTGAAGGGTAATTTGGTCAAGAGAAAGATAAAGTTCGTGGTATAAGATGCTTTTGGGCATTACATTTATTTGATGATGCTTTTGGAGGTATGAGGATATTTGAGGTTTTTTTGGATAAAAAGTCCAAAATATAAGGGGCGGATGTTAAATATTCCAGTACAGAGGATCGGCTCATTATTGGGTACCTCCTTTGAATCCCTTGGTTAGCAAAGAATAGAGTTGGTCATTTTAAAAGAAAGATGCATGAAGTGGATTCTATGTGTACGCAAATGGAACACATAGGATGAAGGGAAAAGGTGTAAGATTCATTGTATTTAATGTCAGGGTCAATTACATGAATTATGTTCCTTCATTTTAGTCTATCATGGGCCACATCGTTTGATGGCCGGTTACACTTCTACAAATCTATTTTTACTACTTTCATCAATATCCTATTCGGCCTACACTTTTTCATGAGGGGCCATCAACTTGCATAGATAAGCTTTTTCTTAGTGACATTGTTGTTGGTCCATGTCGGACATGTACAAACTTTATCATTTATTAATGCTACACTAGATGCTTCATAATGGAGTCAATTCTAATTTTATCTTTTCTAGTTTTAGCACATATCCATCTCAACATTCTTTTCTCTTTTACACTAATTTTTTTCATGTTTTGTTTTCTAATTGGCCAACATTATGCTTTGTAAGTCATAGGTGGTCTAATCTGTGTCTTGTAAGATTTTTCTGTAAGGGGTCGTTTGTTTGTATCAATTCACATCTTTAAATGGTTCACGTGCGTAATGGTTACACATACTTACGTTTGTCTGGATTGATTTACGTGTAGAGTGTCTAAATGGTTTGTAAAATAGGCATGTATATGGTGTTAATTTATGCCCAAATTCTTCACACCTCAATAGGTGGTAAAATGAACCACACTGCATAGTTACAAGGCAGATGGACAATAAATCTAGGCGGGTGAATACTATTTCTAACGAGAGCATCGCCCTGTTTTTTATTTTGACACTTTTGTGGGCCCTGAAATCATAATCTGAACTATCCATCTTCTTCAAAAAGGTTATTACGTGTATGGGATCCCAACTGTTGAATCGTCTTAGATATTAAGATATTGTAAAAAAATCCTAAAATAAAAAAGTGGTCATTTTGGGAATCCGTGGGCCCTATTTTCATGATCCAAACCGTTAAAACTCTTGAGAGGGCCAATTACAACCATGAGTTCAAATTTGGAATCCTAACTCGGCATGGATTGTGAGGTACTTGCATAAAAAGGAAAATTGTTGGATGTAACTACTGAAATTGTACACTGTTTTCTCATCCCTTGTACCCAATCCGTTTTTTCAAATTTTATATGCATCTGGGCCCCAAAATTATGATCCGAAATGTTGAACCTCTTTAAATTGACCAAAATGGTGCAAAAGTTTTGAATATTTGCAAAAAGTTCCTAATATGAAAACATATAATTTTGAATAATGTGGGCCTCATTTTTATGATCTAAACCGTTAATCCTATTTAGAATGGTCATTTTTGGTTAGCGGGCAAGTCTCATGCCTTTATTCATCATATATTTTAATTAAGAAACTTATTATAAGTGGCAAAAAATGGTAAAGATTTTGTGAAAATGATCAACCATTGGATGCACTCAGATTCACATGTGAGGTGTGAAAATGACAAACATGTGTTTGTATTTCACATGTGACTCATTTACATATGAAAATGCTTCACATGTGGACCATTTACACATGTGGATCGTTTTCATATCTAATGTGAAAATTTTAAACAACCCCTAAATCTTGTTGGTATATGCCCATAAAAAATCACTCAAAGCACAAGTCTCCACTTCAATCATCCTACTCTTCCTATATTCGATATCCTCTTTAATATTTTCATCCTAACTAATTATAGGGACAAGATATTGAAATAAGCTTTAATTTCCACAGAAGTTGCATCTCTACTATAAATTTCCATTGAAGTTGCAATTCATCTATTTTGCCTTTCTACGACTTATTTTATAGGGACAAGATATTGAAATAAGCTTTAATTTCCACAGAAGTTGCATCTCTACTATAAATTTCCATTGAAGTTGCAATTCATCTATTTTGCCTTTCTACGACTTATTTTAAAGCCGCAGATTCTAGAGTCTCCCACCATATTTTAAGTTTTGCATTTACACTATCTCTCAATTCTTTCACCAAAACTATATCAATGACAAGCAAAATTCAAATTTATAAATGGATAAGTGAATGGGAAGATCTATATACATGGATCAGGGGCATGTGAAAGCTAGCTTAACTGGATCTCAACTGGTCAAAATATTAAGTTTCTAAAATCAATGGTGAGAAAACTATAAAAATCTTCCTTGTAGAATCTCATGGATGAGTGTCAATTTGGGTCATTACCAAATCACCTTGGTGAACACTACTTTGATATTTATCTATTGTAATTTTTTACTATTAAAAAATAGTAGTAGGGTTTCTTTTTCTTCATTAGTCATTATGGCGATCTTTTGTTATTCATCTTGTTGTAATAAATTTTTATTTTTCTTTGGTGTATAAACAGCACAAGTTGAAGGCTTTTATCATACAAAATAGTTCTCATCAGCCTCAAATCATTACACAAAAGTAAGGATACCCCCCTCTTCTTTCTCTCTCTTATTTCTTTTCTTTTATGATATTTTGGTTTCTTCTCCTTTAAATGTTGGTACTTTCTTTATAAGACGTTTTTAGCGTTGGACATATTTCACGCATTGTACTAGATATTTACTTTTATAGTTCTTGCTCAAATGAGTACTACTGTTATTATGTGAGTTAGATTGTATTTCCATGAGATCTCCCCCATCAATGTGTACTTCATCATGTGTCAAATCCTATTAGATGAGTGTGGAGTATTACAATGACAATCAACTACAAAAAGAAAAAGAAAACTTTCCATATTCAATAGGAGCTTTATTTTGTGTCAAGTGGAAAGTAAAACTCGTAATGTTGAAACTAGATAGATGGGAAAAGCCTTCAATGGTGATGATAATGTAGAAGATACCCTTGCCTAACTCTAACAATTATTATATATCAGAGGGATAGGATTCGATTTTGCAATGGAGCTCTGATTTCGCAAATGATTGAGAAGTTGGAGCTTGATTTTGATTTCAATTTTAACTTGTTTCATCTTAGCTATTTAAATAAAGAGTCCAATCTAAAAAGAGTTTCCTTTGGAGTCCAATATTCCACTGTCTATAATCAATCAATGCATATTTAGATTTTCTTCTCTAATATCTTAGGCAAATCTTATCCATCCCTAAGTAGCTGGATGACATCTAGGATTACCAACCGACTGAGAGCATTTTTACTTGGGAACATTCTCATCCATTAAAGATTTTGCTCGATAGAAAATTATCTATTAGTTAGAGCCCAATCAGCCCATGTATCAATCGAGACAAACTCAGTCTCCTGCGTTAGTACAGGGGTGGGCAAGTGCATTAAAGCTTATTGTCTAATTTTACCCCAGGGCAGCTTGCATATGAAAGATTCACTGTATCATATTACATGCCACCGACAAATATTAACATGGCCAGCCATAGGTCGCATCGAGCCAATAGACATCTTGATCAGATTATCAAAGCCATCCATTCAGGGGCCTTCGAAATTGATTGTTTGACGGCTTAGGGTCCACGGCGACCCTCACTTGGATTTGGGGAAGAGATAAAGAAGGAAAAAGACGAGAAGTTTTTGCCTGCTTAGGGTCGACGGCGACCCTCACTTATTATAACGAGGGTTGTCGTCGACCCTCAACACAGAAAATGAAGGTCGATAGCGACCACAAAAAAAAGGTATAAAATATTGGTTTTTCTGTACGGATTTTTTGTTTGGTGCACCTATGTCTAAAATTTCCTGATTGGTGCACTGGCCATATAAAGTGTATTTAAAAAAAAAAAAAACCTAAATCAAAAGAGACAAAGAAAAAAAAAGTTTTTTTAAATCAAAAGAGACAAAGAAAAAAAAGTTTTGGCCCTTGTTTTCTGCGCACAGAACACGAGCTTCGACCAAGGGCCTTCACATGTCCACTGACGTGTCTACCGTGACAGTATCTGCTGACGTGTTTACTGTGACAGTGCTAAACTCAATTATTCAGTGGGCCTAGTTTCTAGATTGGGTCAGTTTGGGACGAGTTCGGGTCTAGATCAATTTGATGGATCCAACGCTGTTTGACGCCCAATGGAGTTGCGCTAACATCATCTCTGCATCAGCAACATCTGATTAACAGCGGTTTTGACCCTATTAATGGTTGAGACTTTTTTTTTATGATATCGGGCTCATCCACCGTCAGATTTCAGATGTGTTTTTGTCAGTGTGATCGTGGAGAGAAAATCTACAAATTAGGTGAATTAGACAATCTGATCAACGACAGATTTGACCTGATCAATGGTTGAGACTTCTTTTTATGATATCGGGCTCATCAACAGTCAAATTTCAAATCAATTTGCACCTACGCGCTCATGGAAGGCAGATCTACACATCAGGGCAGTCTTTTTTTTTTTTTCTCTTTGCATTATAAAATGGTGGTTCATAAGAAGAAGGCAGAAGTTGAGTCTTCCTCCACAAATAATGAGGATTTGAGGGGAGTTGTTGTGGGATTATCGGAAAATGTTAAATCAATTATCCGCAGCGATGGTTTAAATCCAAGACACTCTTGCCAGGACTGAAACCCGATTAACCAATTTGGAAACTAATCGGCGTGAGAATAATCATTGAGATGATGGAGAATATAATCAAAATCAACAGGATCCACAAAGCAGTTAATGTTGATCGAGACTTAGGAATTATACTTGTGATTCCTGAATATGATGAAAAATTAAAGGTCGATGAATTCATGGATTGGTTAGTGTGTTGAAAATATTTTTGCACACAAGCCAATGATGAACGGTCATAAATTCATGGTGGCAACCCGGTTTCACAGTTATATAGCGATATGGTGGGCCGAGTTGCAAAAGAAGAGAAGAAATCAAAACATTGACCCCGTTGACACAAGGATTGAGATGAAAAATCTGTTGAAGAAAAAATTACTTCTTGTCAATTACTCCAAAGATAAGCGTTCAAGCATTCAAGACTTGAAACAAGGGTCCAAAACCGTTGTTGAGTTTTCTGAAGAGTTTCTGACCATGCAAGTTCATTGTAGCTTGAATGAGACTAATGAAGTGTTGGTTGACAGATATTTTCATGGGCCGAGAATTGACATACAACACATACTTGCATTTAAAAATGTTGACGATGTTGATGAGATCATTTAGCATGCCATCAAGGCCGAAAGTACTACAAATTATCAAGCCCAAAATTTTGGTGTGTCTAAATGGCATGCGCAAAAAACTCCATCAGAGTTAGATTTTAATCCAAGTGCTAGTTCCTCCGAAAGGGATGGTGAAGCTCTCTTGGTCCTCCGGGAGTCTACACCCACTATTGAGAAAAGATGATTGAAGAAAAATATTTTTCGTTCCACAGGTACAATACATGGGCAAAAATATACAATTCTGATTGATGGTGGAAGTAGTGAAAATATTATCTCCCAAACTCCTGTTGATCGCTTGAAGTTGATGGTATGTTAGAATATAGGTCAACATAATCGGCTGAAGAGGAGACATAATTCTGTATGGAGACAGAATGGTGTCTCGCTATAGCGAGAACGGCGAATTGAGCCCACTTGAGGGGGAGATACTGCATCCAGATTGACGGAAGCTGCATGATTTTTTGTTTGTCAATTATGGACAAATTCAGGGGGAGAAGAATGAAGCCTAAAAGAGTTCTACAAGCTAAGGCAATTGAAGATCTATAGTGCTAATTTTTTAAAATTCAATGTATTTTGGGTTTTTCTTTTGGGTAGATCATATTGTATTAGGGAAATTTGTCCAAGAATTGCCAAAAGGGGGAGATTGTTAGAATATAGGTCAACATTATCGGCTGAAGAGGAGACATAATTCTGTATGGAGACAGAATGGTGTCTCGCTATAGCGAGACTCCTTCTCGCTATAGCGAGAACGGCGAATTGAGCCCACTTGGATCCGAACTCTTATGAAAAGTTTGACACAAACTGCTTTTCAAAGTGGATAATTACAATGAGTCTTAAGCACAAATTTTGGGCTATATATTGGGTGTTTCTCACAACCCAAATATAGAATAAATCATCTCTCAAGTTCTGAATTAGTGATCAAATTAAGAGAAATTTTCTCTAGAAGTTTTTGAAGAGTTGTGCTGCCAAGTACTCTAGAGAGCAAGTTTCTTCTGCATCCCTTGTAGAAGATCATCTTCTTGCGTATAAAATTTGAGGAGTCAAGCGCTGGATCTGTTGCAATCAACGGTGTAATGTCGTTGAAGCGTGATGTGACACAAGGTAACTTCAGTCTTTAGATAGGGGATATCTAGGGAAGAAATCTGAGTTTCTTGTAATTACAAGATTCATAGTGTTTGATTAGATCCAGTTCGGATCGGTGGTTTTTTACCCGGTTTGGGTTTTCCACCTTAAATTTGGTGTCCTTATGGCGTGTGCTTGTGATTTTATTTCTGCTGTGTAGTTTATTATTTTTTGCACACTAGTGGGTTGATTTATTGAGTGAACCAATCCATAGATCTCAAACCCTAAACCCTTAATTGGTATCAAAGCGGGTTACACTAATTTGCTGTGTTTGATCAAAAGAGATTTCTAGAATGGTGTTCAATCGAGAAGGGACATCAACTTCTAAGCCCCCTTTGCTAAATGGTTCTAATTATGCATATTGGAAGCAAATGATGATTGGGTTCCTTAAGTCCATTGATGATGATGTGTGGGATATTGTTGAGGAGGGTTACTCCAGACCAACAATTGTGGTTAGTGGGCAAACTGTTCCTAAACCTAAAGCTGAATGGACTAAAGATGAGAAGCATGCCTCCAATTGTAATAACAAGGCAGTGAATAGTATATACAATTGAGTATCTGCTGAAGAGTTCCGTAGAATTTCCACTTACAAAACTGCAAAAGAAGTATGTGAAGTCTTACAGACAGTATATAAGGGTAAAGACACGGTGAAGCAATCTAAATTGCAAAGGCTGACTAAAAAATTTGAAACCATCGTGATGGAAGTGGATGAGACATTTGATCAATTTTATGCAAAACTGAATGATATTATCAATTCTGTTTTCAATCTGGGTGAGGAAATTCAAGAAAACAAAATTGTCAAGAAAATCTTGCGGTCTCAACCTTCGAGGTTTGATTATAAAGTTGAGGAAATTCAAGAAAACAAAATTGTCAAGAAAATCTTGCGGCCTCAACCTTCGAGGTTCGATTCTAAAGTTGATGCTATTGAAAAAAATAGGAATATTGATACCCTCAAGGTAAACCAGCTGGTTGGAAATCTTTAAGCCTTTGAAGCAAACCGTTTGGATAAAGGAAAATCAAAAGAGAAAGGTATTGCTTTGAAAGCCAACTCAGAATCAAGAAAGAAACCTGAAAAGAAAATAGAGTCTGGTTCTGATTCTGAATCTGAGGCTGAAGATGTTATGGCTGAAATGTTTAATTATTTCAAGAAGTACATGAAGTCAAAACAAGTCAAGTGGAAGAGTTCTAAATTTGAGAAGAATGATTCTGCAAAAGGAACTAAGTGTTTTGAGTGCCATGGCTATGGTCACTATGCTAGTGAGTGTGCGAACAAGAAAAATGGTGCATTGAAAAATGCTCTCAACACAACTTGGGTGGAAGAGTCATCAGAAGAAGAAGAAGATCCTTCAATTGAAACTTCTGAAACTGTGAATGGCAAGTTTGTGGCTTTCATGACTAGGTATTTGTCTGACAATGATACTGATGAAGATCATAATTATGAGATGTCAGATAAAGAGAAAGATTATGAAGAGTTGTATCATGCTACATATGCTGATTGTGTCAAGATGACAAAGTATGGCAACAAGATTATTATCAAGCTTCAGGCTGCTCAAGAAGAAAACTCTGCATTGAAAATTGAATTAGAACAGGCACTTGAAAAGGTTCATCTCTTGGAAAGTCAGAAGATCTGAATGGCTGAAACTTTGACTACTGAGGGTAAAATATTTAAGAAGGCTGAACAAGAAGTAGTGAATCTGAAGAAAGAGATAGAGACTGTTAAATCTGAAAAAGAAGATTTGCAAGGAAGATTGAAGATCACTCTGTCTGAGCTAGAAGTGAAAGAAGCTTCACTAAACAAGATGAACACTGGTTCGAAGACTCTTACAGATATCTTGTGTAGTTAGAAGTCTCAGTTTGACAGAAGCGGTCTCGGTTATGATCATGATGCGTCCACTTCAAATGCTAAAGGCAAAATAATTTTTGTTTCTAGTGTTGCATATGCTACTCCAGATACTGCACTTTCAAATAATGTGTCGAGTAGTTTCAAGAAAAAGAATGTGTTACGCGCTGCACGCGCATCCACTTGTCACCATTGTGGAATGAAATGACACATTTGTCCCCATTGCAAGAAGCTGCAAAGTCTACCAAAGACAAAGCAATGGCGGAAGAATTTTTCTCCACCCAAGACAACTCCGATTTGGGTTAGAAAGTCTGATTTGCCTAAGGAGTTTGCTCACACTGTGCTGAAAGTTCCAACTACAAAAGTGTGGGTGGCTAATCATAAAAAGCTCTGATCAAGGAGGTCAAGTCCCCACCCCTAGTGCTGATACGAAGATCATAATGAGGGGGAGTTAAAATTGAGGGAGAGAAACTGCATCCAGATTGACGGAAGCTGCATGATTTTTTTTTGTCAATTATGGACAAATTCAGGGGGAGAAGAATGAAGCCTAAAAGAGTTCTACAAGCTAAGGCAATTCAAGATCTACAGCGCTAATTTTTTTAAATTCAATGTATTTTAGGTTTTTCTTTTGGGTAGATCATATTGTATTAGGGAAATTTGTCCAAGAATTGCCAAAAGGGGGAGATTGTTAGAATATAGGTCAACATTATCGGCTGAAGAGGAGACATAATTCTATATGGAGACAGAATGGTGTTTCACTATAGCGAGACTCCTTCTCGCTATAGCGAGAACGGTGAATTAAGCCCACTTGGATCTGGACTCTTATGACAAGTTTGACACAAACTGCTTTTCTAAGTGGATAATTACAAGGAGTCTTAAGCACGAATTTTGGGCTATATATTGGGTGTTTCTCACGACCCAAATATAGAATAGATCATCTCTCAAGTTCTGAATTAGTGATCAAATTGAGAGAAATTTTCTCTAGAGATTTTTGAAGAGTTGTGCTGCCAAGTACTCTAGAGAGCAAGTTTCTTCTGCATCCCTTATAGAAGGTCATCTTCTTGCGTAGAACATTTGAGGAGACAAGCACTGGATCTGTTGCAATCAACGGTGTGATGTCGTTGAAGCGTGATGCGACACAAGGTAACTTCAGTCTTTAGATAGGGGATATCCGAGGAAGAAATCTGAGTTTCTTGTAATTGCGAGATTCATAATGTTTGATTAGATCCAGTTCGGATCGGTGGTTTTTTACCCGGTTTGGGTTTTCCACCTTAAATTTGGTGTCCTTATGGTGTGTGCTTGTGATGTTATTTCCGCTGCGTAGTTTATTATTTTTTGCACACTAGTGGGTTGATTTATTGAGTGGACCAATCTAGAGATCTCAAACCCTAAACCCTCATGGTATACAAGCACAATCGTCCCTATGTTGTAAAGTGGCTACTGACAGGTGATGAGGTACAAGTGCGACATACGTGCGGAGTCACTTTTGTTGTTGGTGACAATTATACATATACAGTTTGGTGTGATGTCCTCCCGATGGATAGTGGTGATATTTTATTAGGTCGCCCTTTATTGTACGATAAGAATTGGGCAACACACGGGATGCGGGACAAGACGTACATATTCATGCACAGTGGAAAGGAAGTATACTCTATCTAAAGAGACCGGGCTCACCGACAAAGAAGTCCAGAGCCCTTGCCACAAAGGACGTGCTTCATGTACACCATGTCTACAGAGGCAACTTGAAGAAGACCCGAGTTCGAGGTCGACCTCTTCTTTCAAGCCGGGGTGAATGATGCAAAACATGCCAAACATGCCTAATAAAATAAATTATTCAATTGTCAAACAAAGGGGCTCCACCGATTTCCACCGACCCTAATTCCAGGAAGGTGTCTCCACCTTCACCTGATTTTCACGAAATGGTGTTAATTGTTTGTTTATTAAAGAGACGTAATCCTCCCCAAGGAGGTAGATTATATTGAATGAAATAGATTGTGGGTTTTTCCCCAGAAGAGGTGTGTCCTCTTGTTGAAGTCTCTGTGGAGACAATTTGAGGTGTCTTTGGCTCGGTGCTTCGGCACTATTGTCAAATACTTTATAAGTATATTGAAATTCATAGAAATTGCCAAACACCATATGTGACATAATATTATAATATGATAATATTTTATTCTATGATAATGAAATCTTACAATATTCAGATTTGGTGATATTATATTATGCAGTTATATAAATTAAAGCCCCCTTAACTTGGAGGATAGGTTTTAGGGATTTAGATAGAAATGCTATTTGGACTCCTCTTTTTTAAAAGATAATCTCCATTTTTAAAAGAGGATAGGTTTCTCACTCTTTTATTGAAGGTTTCCTATTTATATTCCAATAAGAGTTTCATTAGCCCTTCACTTCCTCCTATCGCAATGAAAAGGGGTTTCTATTTCTGATATCCTTTTCGTTTCTCAATTATCCCAATAACGATTCTTTTTCTTTATATATCTCTATTCCCATCCCAACGATTCTATGTATCGTGTCATTGTGGCCTATTGTTTTGTTTTATATGCTTGATATCACACAATTTTGTCGTTCATGATTGAGTACGAGTAGGGCATGAAATCATTTTTTTATTTTTTTATTTTTGAATCAGTTTTTAGTATTCATTTGGTTTTCTAATAGTATTTATTTTTCTCTTGTCTATGGTGAAATTGCAGAGAATCTTGACCTTAGATTTTTATCATTGGGTTTGATCTGATGGATGATTTGACTTCTACCATAAATTAGTTGTGATTTGGATTGACTTCAATGTTTTCAAAATGTATAATATGTGGTTATTTAGGTTTTTTTTTTTTTTTTTTGTCCCTATGGTGTTCAATAGATTCTTTTCAATTTTTCTCTTTATATTATTTTTTATAGTTTATGATTTTCTTCTTTGTAGGATTTAAAGAATTAATGTTTCTTATTTTTATATTAAAAATATTAAATCTGTGAAATTTTATAAATTTAAATTTGTTGCAGATTATGTAGTTTTACTGCACATTCTCCTTTAAAATAAACTTTGATATATAAAGTTTTGAACATGATAGATGATATATTCATTTATTTTGGATTTGTGTTCATGTCATTAATTAGTATCTAAAAAAATAGCTCCAAATCAAATATATTTTTATTTTGGGCCCGGGCTTAGCGCGGGAGTGTTTTGCTAGTTATTATATATTAAACTAGAGATGAAGGACAGCGCTAAGCCCGGGCCCAAATTAAAATAAAGATATATTCAATTTCAAGTTGTTTTTTTCGTATGAATATACAAAGGAATAAATCTAATGCAAGAGAGATAAGGATAATTCTAATGATTTAAATTTAGTTAAGTGAATGGTTAAGTCTTTCCTCTAGATAAGGATCACCATATAGGAAAGAATATAGGAAATTTTAAAAATCCAACCTATGGGCCCTATTGAGAAATGGGGTGGCTTTAGAAAGAGACATCTTCTCACAAAATATGGCGCTGACAAGGAGCCATGGTTATCATACAAAAGAGTTCTCATCAGCCTCAAATCAGTACACAAAAGTAAGGATACTCTCTCCCCCTCTTTCTCTCTCTTATTTCTTTTCTTTCATTGCGGTAATTTTACGGAAAAAATTCCAAAATTTGGACATTCCTCGAAAAGGGTCTCCAAATATTGTGTACTACTAATGAGGTCCTTCAGGCCTTTTTTTTTCAACTTTGATAGAAGCGACGCTAGCGTCGCCCGTGTCTGACGAGGGCGACGCTAGCTTCGCTCGTCAGAGCATCTCCTAATGTCTAGCGTCGCTCGTATCTGACAAGGTAGATGCTAGCGTCGCTCGTCAGAGCATTTCCAAATGTCTTCTTCTTCCTCTCCTCCTATTTCTCCATCTCCCCCACTGAGGATGATTTTATATATATATGAGATAAAAACTTGAAGCGGAGACCATCTTGGGCCAATTGAAGAGACGAGACCCGTTACAGAAGATGAATCTGAGGAAGAGTCTTATGATGCTAATAAATTGGATTCAATCCAAAAAGTATCCAACGAGAATGCAGATGCCTTCACATTGTCAAACCCATTGAGAGATGGAGCCTCTCCCGTGGCAGCCATTTTTGTGGAGAGAAGAGTTGGAGTGTCTTGTTCGTGGAGGAGTGCCGATGGATCTCATGGGAGAGGTACAGTGATTATTTTTTGGTCAGTAGCACAACTATTATCGTTGAGTCTATCCTTTCTCTTTAAGTGCATTTGTATACGTTTTGGTGTGATTTAAGGTTTGGAATTCTGAGTTTTCATTGGTAGAATGCTGTAAATCGTGTTTACTAGTAACATGATGGATACGGCTTAGCATGGCCTTTGGTTTGTATAAATTGTGCCTCTAAAGCTTAAGATCGATCAAATGCTTAGAATACATATTCTATGGAATGTACAATAAATCAAGCGCTAATCACTCAAGTCAGCAAATTGAATGATTTACAAACCAACATATAATGAAAACCAAGACAATTTACTATAATTTTCTCCCGCCCTTATTTCTCTTTGTCCAGATATTGTACAAGAGATAAAGTACATGTCTATCAGCTAAATATTAGATCAATATTTATAGGTACAAGAGATAAAGCACATGTCTCTTCAATTGGCCCAAGATGGTCTCCGTTTCTAGTATCTTTCTCATATCTAAAATCATCCTCAATGGGGGAGATGGAGAAATAGGAGGAGAGGAAGAAGAAGATATTTAGAGATGCTCTGACGAGCGACGCTAGCGTCTCCCTCGTTAGATACGAGCGACGATAAACATTAGGAGATGCTCTGACAAGTGTCGCTAGTGTCGCCCTCGTCAGATACGAGCGACGCTAGCGTCGCTTCTATCAAAGTTGAAAAAAAGGCCTGACAGACCTCGTTAGTAGTACACAATATTTAGGGACCCTTTTGGAGGAATATTGTCCAAATTTCAGGATTTTTCCGGTAAAATCCTCTACTTTCTTTATAAAACGTTCTAGAGTTGGACATATTTTACACATTGTACTACAAAGCTCCTATTATGCATATTTTAGGATATTTACTTTTATAGCTCTTGTTCACATAAGTACTACCGTTATTATGTGAGTTAGATTGTCTTTTCATGAGATCTCCCCCATCAATGGGTACTTCATCATGTGTCAAATCCTATTAGATGAGTGTGGAGTATTAGAATGATAATGGACTACAAAAAGAAAAGGGAAACTTTTCATATTCACTAAGACCTCTATTTTGAGTCAAGTGGAAAGTAAAATCATGGTTGGGAAACTCTCTGAGTTAACAATTGACTCTCCTGAGTTATCTCGTTTTAACGAATGACCGAGTTAAAAATATGGGAGACTTGGCGAGTCGGCTCATTTTAATAAGTAAATTGCATTCCGAACCATTTAATAGACAAATCTAAATTTAAAAAAAAAATAAAGGTTATTTATAAGTAATTATACATGAGGTTTGGAATTGATAATTTTAAAATGACAATGAAAATGTAATTTGAAACTTATATTTGATCTTTTATAATCGATATTTGGACTAATTAATTATATGTAATATTTTTTTATTTTACTAATTGTAGTACTTTTCTTGCATAAATAATAAAATAATACTTTTCTTGCATAAATAAATTTATTAGTTTGAATTGATTATTATGAATCATGTAAATAAATGCATTTTCTAGATTTTATAATTAATGGACTTAGTTTTAAAAACGCATGCCTCTATCCGAGTCAATTCTCTTGCATTGGACAAGTCAAGTCCGAGTCACGAGTTTTTCAACCTTAAGTAAAACTCGTAATGTTGATACCAAATAGATGGGAAAAGGCGTCGGTGGTGATGATGATGTAGAAGATACTCTAGTCCAACTCTAACAATATGATATTATGAATCTAGATCAATCATATAATTAAAGATAAATATCATGTCTTTTTTACAGTATCATGTCTTTTTTGCTTTATACAATTGTTTTGTAACTTTTGACATATATAATAAAAAAAAAAATTAGATTAACAAATTGTATATTAGCTTCTCAGTCTACATTAAAAACCTTTTCTCAATTCTCATTTGTTCGTGTTTTCAACTTCAATGCACTTTTTTCTCAATTGCTATAGTTATTATCATTTTTCATTTCTATTCTATAGTGGCAGTAGATTGTGGGGCTATTACTGAAGGCTTTAAGTTTTTTTGTGTTCTTCTTCGTGGATAACTTGGTTACGTAAAAGGTTTACATGAAAATATGATGAGGTTGAGAACTAAGATGGATGCATTGACTTCTAAAGCAAAGGACATTACAATTTTAAAAATAAATCTAAAATAAATAAATATAATATTTATCTAAATAATATATATTTTATTTAACATTCAAAAAATTCTATACCTGAGAATTTATTAAAAAAGTAAGTAGTGTTGTAAAATTATATAGGGTACAATTTAGCTTGAATTAATTTTAAGGTAGAAATAGTCGGAAAAAACATGTTAAGTTAAAATAGTATTCATCTTATGTGTTAATAAGTAACTAAAATGTAAAATCATATAACCAATTTTAAAAGATCTATATAAAATTTGTTATCTTCTTTGAGGTTTTATAAGTTCTAATCTATGTTTCCATTATTAAAAAAAGATAGGTGATCTATTAATAAATAAAATATCAATTGAAGAAATTTGAATCCCGATAATCCCATATTAAAATGTAGAAAATTGAAAAAAAACATTATGTCCTGTGAATCCCAGGAAATTTTAAGATTATATATATCAACTTTATTTAAAATAATATAAATTATATCTAACTTAAAGAAACTATAAATAAAATATAAATTTAAATGAGAGAACTTTTAATAGTATCCAACTTTGATATATCTAACCTCATATACTAGCAATTGATGGTAGCTTGAGTTTTAAGTATTTTCAAAATCATGTATATCAAGATTTATTGAAAAGAATAAAAGTATATCTAACTCACATAAACAACAAATGAAAAATATATTTAAAATTAAGTACATCAGAATTATTAAAATAAATAATATATTTATGAATTTTAAATTTATCTTTAGAGTTCATGAAACTGACTAAACTAAGATTATATAACCTTTGTCCGGCCCATTTTTAAAATAGGTCACATAATCCGGCTTGCTGACTCAGCCTGTTTTTAGTAACAATCTTATAAGTTTATTTGACTTAAATCTAATTGTAGTTTTTTTTTAAAATTTAAATGAAGACCAAAAGGAAATGTATTGAATATGAGGGGATGGAGAAAAATGTATATTAATAGTTATTTCATGATTAGCGGGGCCTACAATTATAATGACAATAAATGGAGTAATTATCAAATGGTCAAAATCTATTGTGTGGAGTCAAACAATTAGAGATCAATTGAAATCAATCTCTTTAATATATATATATATAAATTGGATGAATATGGAGTATTAGAATGACAATCGACTATAAAATGAAAAATGAAACTTTCCATATTCGATATGAGCTCTATTTTGAGTCAAGTGGAAAGTAAAACTCATAATGTTGAAACTAGATAGATGAGAAAAGGCTTCATTAGTGATGAAGATGTAGAAGAAACTCTAATCTAACTCTACCAATATGATATTATGAATCTAGCTAGATCAATCATATAATCAAAGATAAATATCAAGCCCTTTAACAATATCATGTGTTTTTTACTTTATACAATTGTTTCTTGACTACTGAAATATATAATAAAAAGTTCTATTGTTAAAAAAAAATTTAATGATAATAATAATAATATGATGATGATGATGATAATGATGAGGACTAGATATCTGTCTTAATAAAGCAGCCCAAACCCACTTCCAAATTGATACTTACTATTACATTTCAAGTAAAATATTTCACTTATTTCTTTGTTGCAAAGATGTATTGGGAACTTTATCTACTATGTGAATGTTAATCCTAGATGCATCAATGTTGATTAACAAACGTGCATGTTAGCTTCTCAGTCAACTATAAAAAGCTTTTCTCAATTCTCATTTGTTCGTGTTTTCAACTTCAATGTATTTTTTTTCTCAATTGCTATAATTATTGCCATTTTTCCTTTCTATTGTGCAGTGGCAGTAGATTGTGGGGCTATTACTGAAGGCTTTAAGTTTCTATGTATTCCTCTTTTTAGACAAATTGGTTACATAAAAGATTTACATGAAAATATGATGAGGTTGAGAACTAAGATGGATGCCTTGACTGCTAAAGCAGAGGATATAACAATAGAAGTAAACAACGCCGAGTTGCATGGAAAACCTCGTCGCAAGGAAGTGAGTAACTGGCTAGAGAAAGTAAGATCCATTGAAGAGCAAGTGAGCAACATAGAGAAGAAACTTAACGAACAAAACAAATGTTGGGATGGATGCATGCCAAATTACTATTTGCGTCGAAAGATTAGCAGGAAGTCATTGAAATTGATTATTCAAGCAGATGAACTCATTGCAGATGGTAAATTTAAAGACTTCTCTTTGGAAAAACAAGCAGTACCAGGTTGTACATTGCCAACGACTTCTATAGCAAGTAAAACAACAGCTGATGTAACATTGGAAGAGATTTTGCATTGCATATTGAACACAGAGATGAGAATAATTGGAGTGCATGGTATGGGAGGAGTTGGAAAGACAACAATCATGTCGAATATTAACAATCGTCTCATCAATACTGTAGGTGCAGAAAATTATGACCCACAATAAGAGGGTGCCTTACAGGACTTATCCGGGAAGATGATGGTGTCTGGAATGTCTGGATGCCGTCCGAAAGCCTGAAAGAGAGTAGCAAACGGTCAGAGGACCCTGGCCTGAGCGGCGCAAGGCTCTCCGATGCCAAAGTCAGTATGGGAACTGGAACAATGGAAGGAGAGGGAGAAGAAAGACAAGAGTAAGGGCTCTGTGAATGGAAAATGGGCGTACCTTTGATGGTGGTATGAGCCTCTATTTATAGAGCGTGGAACGTATCTTTGGGAGATATTGTGGTGTGGGTCCCATGATTGGACTGGGAAGTCACGATCAGCCCACATTGCATTAATTGTGGTCCAATCCAGCCCACTATGCATTAAATGCCCGTCGGGTCAGCCCGCATCTCATTTAATGCACGTCTTGTTGGGCCAGGTCGTGTTGGGCGCCTTGGCGGTAGGGGTACCAGCGGATCCGCCCTCGGGCCCTGCCCTGATGTGGCCTCAGCCGCTGGACGCCGCCCTGTCAGGGATCTGGTGAAGATTGTGAGTGGCTGGATGTCGCATCTGTCCCACTGGCTCGCGCCCCCATCCCTCCACGTGCCTGGTGACGTGGGGGATGAGGGGCGTGAGTGGAGACCCTTTCTGGTTTCGGCCTCCGTCCCGGCTTCTTCAGCCGAGGTGGAGCTTTCTGCTGAGATGGCATCCGGGGTGGCCTAGCCGAGGTGGAGCTCCCTGCCGAGATGACGCCCAAGGTGGGCCAGTTCGGCGTTAAGGGCCCGGAGCTGCCTGACTTCGGTCGGACCTCCTGTCCTGGTAGCCGGGGTGAGATTGGTGCCACGTGGATGGCACGCGGATGGCACGTGGGAATGCTTAGTCTCATCTGACGGCCGTGATTAGCTTAATCCTGTGGTTCTGGAAATCTCCCCACACAATTGCCCCCTAGCTTTTGACCTCTGAAGTGTGCTAGCCTTTAGGGGTTGAAAGCTAGAAGAATCCGTCCGGGGATGTGGCGATCGTCGTCTGGTGTTGCTTCAACTGCTCTGAAGCGATACATGCTCTGTCTTGCCTGTACTGGGAAGCGAGTCGGCGGCTACACGCGTCGCCTTTTCACTGATAGCGGTGTCTGCCGGGATCCCTGTGAACGATCCTGTTGCGAGCCGAGCTGCATCCGGTCCCTAGTCGTCTACTTCAAGTTCGGAACCGTCGAACCTAGCGGCCAAGTTTAGGCGGGGGTCTTCTTAGTCTGCGGGGTCTTCTTAGTCTGCGACGCCATCTTCTGCCAGCACCCGCGCTGCTTCGAGCTCGGGAGGTGCTGGCGCTACTTCAGCTTCTGCTCCTGCTCCAGCTTCCGCTCCTGCTCCAGCTCCTGCTCCGAGTGCGGGAGTGCGGCGACGCTTCGCCGGAGCGCCCAAGGGAGGGGTCCCTGCCTAGAAAGAAGTCCAAGGCTGGGGAGAAGGACTCGGGGGATGAACAGCCTCCGAAGAATGAGGCCTCTGCGCGGGCCCCCGGAGCCAAGACTCATATTGAGAAGAGCGCGCAGGTCAGCAAGCCGGCCGGTGGAGCGGCCCGCGAGCTGACGATCTCGGTGGGGCAAGGGTCTGGATCGGCCTCCGGACCCCGGAGTGCCCCAGCGCCATGGAGGCCGAGGATGAAGACTCAGCCCGGTGAGCCTCTGAAAGTCGAGGACCGGCTGTTGGGGAATGCCGAGGTGATCGGAGCTTTCGCCGAGGTCTATGCTCTGCCAAGAGACATGGAGACGCACGAGATGGTCTCGGCGATCCAGGCTAATCTTCTGGTAAGTGTGTGCGTTTCTTCATTCTTCAAGTGTCTTGGTCGAACCTGACCCTCTGTTTCCATTTGCAGAACGTGCAGTGGCTCCTGACCGTGGTGGGAAGGAGCGATAAGAACGCGACGCGGGTCACTCAGCTGGAGTCTGAGAGGGACAAGCTGAAGAGGGAGTTGGAAGAGTCGCGGAAATGAATAGAGGGGATGAAGGAGGCCAGCGCTGAAGAGGCTGATCGGCTGGCATCGCCTCTGGCTGATGTCGCCGAACTTACGTCGAAGAAGGCTATGTCTGGGCGAGGAACAAGAAGACCGCCGAACTGGAGTCTGAGTTGGCCAGATTGAAGGCTGAATCTACTGCTGAGGGGACGAGGCTGCGTGGGGAAGTGCTGGCGGGGCGCGCCGAGACGACAAGGTTGAAGACGGCGAACGCCGAGCTGGAGAAGGAAAAGGCCTCTCTTCAGGCCAAGGCTCGGTCCGCCCTCCAGGATGGGGTGGATCGAGCCACTGAGCCGTACGAGAGGCAGGTGGAGGAGGTCACCGCCATCCTGTTCGAGGAAGGATGCCTGGCCGCACTGAGAGGTGCGGGGGCTCCTGAGCCGAGCTCCGCTTCTGCAGCCGAAAGTGCCCCAGTTGGAGCTCCTGCAGTGGTTCCTGCTCCGGAAGATGCTCCAGCTGCCCCGGTCTTGAGCGGTGCCCCGGTTGCCAGTATTGCTTCTGCCGTGCCTCGGGGTGAGGCCTCTTCTGCCCCCGGAGCAAATGAGGCCCTGGTCGAAGAATCTCCTGCCAGCGACGCTCACAGCAAGGTCGCGGTTTCGGCCGAATCCATTGGTCCAGCAGATACGGTGATCGACCTAGTGGAGTCGCCGAAGCCACAGTAGCCGGGCTGCTCTTTATTTGTCTTTTTTCCTTGCACTGTTCTGGAACACTTGTGTTTTTGTGCTGCTTTTCTGCGTTATGGCACAGCTCTTCTTTTTTGAAGACTGGCTTTGGCCGAAATGGCTGGCCTTGCGCCGAGGTGGATCCATACCTTGGCCGAATTGCCTTGCGCCGGGTAGATCCATCGTTCCGCTGGACTCGGCTAGGCGAGAGTGCGGCTATGGCCTTCTGAGGGGTGTATGAACCCGGACTTTAGGAAACGGCTGAGTGTAGGAACTGCAGGCCATTTCCAAGGCGTAGAGCCTCGATTGTGTCCAAGACACGGGGCTTTAGGAAAGGCTGAGTGTAGGAACTCTTCCATGCCGTTTCCAGGGCGTAGAGCCCAATTGTGTCCAAGACACGGGGGCTTTAGGAAAGGCTGAGTGTAAGAACTCTTCTATGCCGTTTCCAGGGCGTAGAGCCTGTGTGTCCAAGACACGGGGGCTTTAGGAAAGGCTGAGTGTAAGAACTCTTCTATGCCGTTTCCAGGGCGTAGAGCCTGTGTGTCCAAGACACGGGGGCTTTAGGAAAGGCTGAGTGTAAGAACTCTTCTATGCCGTTTCCAGGGCGTAGAGCCTGTGTGTCCAAGACACGGGGGCTTTAGGAAAGGCTGAGTGTAGGAACTCTTCCATGCCGTTTCCAGGGCGTAGAGCCTGTGTGTCCAAGACACGGGGGCTTTAGGAAAGGCTGAGTGTAGGAACTCTTCCATGCCGTTTCCAGGGCGTAGAGCCTGTGTGTCCAAGACACGGGGGCTTTAGGAAAGGCTGAGTGTAGGAACTCTTCCATGCCGTTTCCAGGGCGTAGAGCCTGTGCTGCCGGAGTCGACCAGAAAGGTGACAGATTGGTGACGGGGCGAACGCCATTTCCATTGATTCAGAGATTCATTACATCTTTTAGAAATTGAATTTCTTGGGATACAGATGGATACAGAGGACGCCAGATGGATCACGTAATGATCTTCTCCGAATCCTCGTTGTCTGGAATCTGGGCTGCGTTCTGGTGAACTCGGCCCTCGCTGCCGCCAGCATCTACTGCCTCAACGAACTCTGGAATGTGGCCCTCTTCGGCCAGCTTCTCCAGATACCACTGCAGAGAGTTGCAGTCTTCGGTCCTGTGCCCATTGCCCCTATGGAAGGAGCAGTAGAGCTTGCTTCGGGCGCCTGAGGTGGGCTCATTCTGCATGGGCGGAGGGTACTTGAAGAACGGCTTGGACCTGATCTTGGTCAGGATGCGGTAGATCGGCTCCTTGAAGACGACGTTGACGCCCTGACTGGCGCTGGTGGGAGGTCCGGGCTGCAAGGTGCCCCCAGACCTGGACGACGCAGGCTTCGCCGAACTGGAGAACCAAGCCTGCTTGGGCTCCTGCTCCTGGGAGGGCCTCCCGCCTTTCTGCCGAGGCTGGCTATTCGTCTGTTCGGGCTCCGGATGCCCGTCCTGATCCTTAGCTCGGATCTCGTCTTCCTCCCGGGCGATAAAGCGCTTCACCCGGGATATCAATTCTGACATGGATTCTGGGGTGTCCCCGGCCAAGTCCTTTCGCAAGTCGGTGCCAGGGATCAGGGCATGCTGGAAGGCGTAGATGGCTATCCCCTCCCTCGCGCCCTCGATCTGGCTGTAGACCGCCCAGAATCGGTGGGTGAACTTGGCGAGAGTTTCGCCCTGCTTCATTCTCAGGGCGATGAGGTCCCCTTCCTTCTTGGGGACGACGGTGTAGGCTTGGAACTTCTTCAGGAAGGAGACCTGGAGCTCCTTCCAACTGGAAACCGACTGCTCCGGGAGGGAGCAGAACCACTTCAGGGGGAGGTCACCCAAACTGGAGGAGAAGATTTTGCAGTTCAGGTGACCCTCGTTTCCCCAGATGGACATCTTCTGGGAGAAGTGTCGGAGGTGTGCAGATGGGTCGGACAGTCCGTCATAGGGGACGAACCGCGGGACGGAGAACTTCTTGGGCAAGGGGGTGTGCTCAATCTCTTTTGTGAAGGGAGAGCCCCCGAGATCAGTGTGACCACAGAGCTGCTTCTGATCCCGCATGTCTAAGTTGCGCTGGAGAGCCAATCTGACACGTTTGTCAAATCGCTCTTGCTCGTCGTCCTTTTCTGGAGTCTGAGCTCGGGTCTTCCGCTTCGGATGGTTTGGGCTACGACGGCTACGAGTTCGGCCGTCGCAGCTGTGGTGACTTCGGCTGTTGCTCGAGCCTTCGTCACGGATCTGGCTCCGTTTCTGGTCCAGATGATGTCTGAGTTCCTCACGAGGAGGCTGGGCTGCCCTGCTGGGAGCGTCCTTCTTTTTCCCTTGAGGCTCAGAGACCTCCCTCAAGGAGGCAGTTTGCACTGCCTTCAGCTGCTGCTGGAGCTCGCGAATCATCCGTTCTTGCTTCTGGAGTTGCTTCTGGAGGAGGGCAGCTTCAGGAACCTCTCCAGGGGGTTGAGCGTGGCGCGTTTCTCCTACGGCCACGGCTTTGTCCTTCCGGGGACGCTTATGCTGACGCTTACTGCGTCCGGGTGGCGCGACTTCGTCCGCTGAGAGCGAGGCCTCGACTCCCTCCTGGAATGGGATCTCGACAAAGAGTTGGGAGCCCAGGCGACCCTCGCCTGCGGATGTGCCTTGGATCGTTCGGGACCGTCCCTGAGGAGGGACGTCCGCTGGCGGTGGTAGCAGCCCGAGTGCTGCTCTCGACGATTCTACACCCTTCTTAACTCTCGGAGGCATGGCTTCTGAGAAGATGAGGTTAAGAAAGATTGTTTGGAAGGATTTGGAGAAGGTTAGGGAGGCTGGGATATTGCTTTCCCACAGACGGCGCCAATTGTAGGTGCAGAAAATTATGACCCACAATAAGAGGGTGCCTTACAGGACTTATCCGGGAAGATGATGGTGTCTGGAATGTCTGGATGCCGTCCGAAAGCCTGAAAGAGAGTAGCAAACGGTCAGAGGACCCTGGCCTGAGCGGCGCAAGGCTCTCCGATGCCAAAGTCAGTATGGGAACTGGAACAATGGAAGGAGAGGGAGAAGAAAGACAAGAGTAAGGGCTCTGTGAATGGAAAATGGGCGTACCTTTGATGGTGGTATGAGCCTCTATTTATAGAGCGTGGAACGTATCTTTGGGAGATATTGTGGTGTGGGTCCCATGATTGGACTGGGAAGTCACGATCAGCCCACATTGCATTAATTGTGGTCCAATCCAGCCCACTATGCATTAAATGCCCGTCGGGTCAGCCCGCATCTCATTTAATGCACGTCTTGTTGGGCCAGGTCGTGTTGGGCGCCTTTGGCGGTAGGGGTACCAGCGGATCCGCCCTCGGGCCCTGCCCTGATGTGGCCTCAGCCGCTGGACGCCGCCCTGTCAGGGATCTGGTGAAGATTGTGAGTGGCTGGATGTCGCATCTGTCCCACTGGCTCGCGCCCCCATCCCTCCACGTGCCTGGTGACGTGGGGGATGAGGGGCGTGAGTGGAGACCCTTTCTGGTTTCGGCCTCCGTCCCGGCTTCTTCAGCCGAGGTGGAGCTTTCTGCTGAGATGGCATCCGGGGTGGCCTAGCCGAGGTGGAGCTCCCTGCCGAGATGACGCCCAAGGTGGGCCAGTTCGGCGTTAAGGGCCCGGAGCTGCCTGACTTCGGTCGGACCTCCTGTCCTGGTAGCCGGGGTGAGATTGGTGCCACGTGGATGGCACGCGGATGGCACGTGGGAATGCTTAGTCTCATCTGACGGCCGTGATTAGCTTAATCCTGTGGTTCTGGAAATCTCCCCACACAAATACCACTTATTTTGATTATATTATATGGATAACTGTTTCCAAGGATGTAGACGTGAACAAACTCCACAGAAAAATTGCAAAAAAATTGAAGATTGATTTGAAAGAAGGTGAAGATGACGATGAAGATATAAAAGCAAAGATATTTAGTGCTTTGGCGAGGCGGAAGAAGTTTTTGCTCATCTTTGATGATATGTGGGATGATTTTCGTCTGGAAGAGGTAGGAATTCCTCATCCAAGTGAAGAAAATGGTTGCAAAATAGTTCTCACTACCCGTGACTCAAGAGTATGTAGAGCTATGGGAGCACATGAAGTTAAAGTACAAGTTCTTTCTGATGAGGAATCATGGGAATTATTCAAGAAAAATGCGGGCGATGTGGTCCTCTCTATTGGTATAGAAGAACTTGCAATGGCTGTCACTAGGGAGTGTTGCCATTTGCCGTTGGCGATTATAACAGTTGGAAAAGCTATGTGTGGTGTAAATGATGTCAGGGTATGGAAGAATGCTTTGAAAGAACTACAGCAATCAAACCTTGAGGTTAAGGGTATGGCTGATGTCTTTGTGCAGCTGAAGTTTAGTTACACTCGATTAAGAAACTCTGAACTCAAATCTTGTTTCTTGTATTGCTCACTGTATCCTGAAGATCATGAGATTTCTTCTAAAGAACTGATTGAGTATTGGATTTGTGAGGGTATAATAGACAAAGGAGAGACTAGAGATGACAACATGAACAAGGGGCATGCCATTTTGGATGAACTCATTTCAGTTTCTATGTTGGAGCTGGTTAGAAGTACACGAGATTATAAACTTGTCAGGATGCACGATTTGATTAGGGATATGGCAATTCGCATTACAAGAACGGAGAGTCCACAATCCATGATCAATGCGGGCGTACAATTAAAGGAATCGCCGAAGGAGTGGCCAGCTGATGCCGGGAGGATCTCGTTGATGTTGAATGACATAAAAGTGCTTTCTGGTCAGCCCAACTGTCATCATCTCTTAACCTTGCTCCTTCAAGGTTGTAGGGGATGGAATTGTGGGCCCACCCGCCGGGATCGCCGGGGGTCCCCCACAGGGCCTATTGTGTACACTTTGGGGGGCTTACCACTGAGTGCCCTTAATCATGCGTTTGTCCCAGGGTGGATTCGGAAATCATGCACCCCAGGGGCCTCCCCAGGTTTCGAACCCGAGACCTCCTGTATAAAGGATAATCTGGGTGAAACCTGGTACCACTTGAGCTACTAAGCTCAAGTGGTACCAGGTTTCACCCAGATTATCCTTTATACAGGAGGTCTCGGGTTCGAAACCTGGGGAGGCCCCTGGGGTGCATGATTTCCGAATCCACCCTGGGACAAACGCATGATTAAGGGCACTCAGTGGTAAGCCCCCCAAAGTGTACACAATAGGCCCTGTGGGGGACCCCCGGCGATCCCGGCGGGTGGGCCCACAATTCCATCCCCTACAAAAAGGCCGGCCTTTTTGTAGGGACGTTAACTGGACTGGACCCGGCTGGCGGGCAGCAGCTGTATGTCCCCCACAGGGGATAGGCGCGGGGCTCTGGGCCCCGCCTATCCCCTGTGGGGGACATATAGCTGCTGCCCGCCAGCCGGGTCCAGTCCAGTTAACGTCCCTACAAAAAGGAATCGGTGGGTGAACTTGGCAAGAGTTTCACCCTGCTTCATTCTTAGGGCGATAAGGTCCCCTTCCTTCTTGGGGACGACGGTGTATGCTTGGAACTTCTTCAGGAAGGAGAGCTGGAGCTCCTTCCAACTGGGAATCGACTGCTCTGGGAGAGAGCAGAACCACTTCAGGGGGAGGTCGCCCAAACTGGAGGAGAAGATCTTACAGTTTAGGTGGCCCTCATTTCCCCAGATAGACATCTTCTGGGAGAAGTGTCGGAGGTGTGCAGATGGATCGGACAGTCCGTCATAGGGGACGAACCGCGGGACGGAGAACTTCCTGGGCAAGGGGGTGTGCTCGATCTCCTTCGTGAAGGGAGAGCCCCCAAGATCAGTGTGACCGCAGAGCTGCTTCTGGTCCCGCATGTCCAGGTTGTGCTGGAGAGCCCGCCTGACGCGCTTGTCGAACCACTCCTGCTCGTCGTCCTCCTCTGGAGTCTGAACTCTGGACTTTCGCTTGGGGCGGCTCGGACTGTGATGGCTATGAGTTCGGCCATCGCGACTATGGTGACTCCGGCTGTTGCTCGAGCCTTCGTCACGAATCTGGCCCCGTTTCTGGTCCAGATGATGTCTGAGGTCCTCACGAGGAGGCTGGGCTGCCTTGCTGGGAGCGCCCTTCTTTTTTCCTTGGGGCTCAGAGACCTCCCTCAAGGAGGCAGTTTGCACTGCCTTCAGCTGCTGCTGGAGCTTGCGAATCATCCGCTCTTGCTTCCGGAGTTGCTTCTGGAGGAGGGCAGCCTCGGGAGCCTCTCCGGGGGGTTGAGCGTGGCGCGTTTCTCCCACGGCCACGGCTTTGTCCTTCCGAGGACGCTGATGCTGATGCTCATCGCGTCCGGGTGGCGGGACCTCGTCCGCTGAGAGTGAGGTCTCGACTCCCTCTTGGAAAGGGATCTCGACAAAGAGTTGGGAGCCCAGGCGGCCCTCGCCTGCAGTCGTCCCTTGCACCACGCGGGACTGCCCCTGAGGAGGGACTTCCGCTGGAGTCGTGTCTTGCACCGCGCGGGACTGCCCCTGAGGAGGGACTTCCGTTGGCGGTTGTGGCAGCGCGAGCGCTGCTCCTGAAGATTCTACGCCCTTCTTAGCTTTCGGAGGCATGGCTTCTGAATGGATGAGGTTAGGGAGATTGGGAAAGTTTTGAGAGGTTTGGATGGCTGGGATATTTCTTTCCCACAGACGGCGCCAATTGTAGGTGCAGAAAATTATGACCCACAATAAGAGGGTGCCTTACAGGACTTATCCGTGAAGATGATGGTGTCTGAGATGTCTGGATGCCGTCCGAGAGCCTGAAAAGGAGTAGCAAACGGTCAGAGGACCCTGGCCTGAGCGGCGCAAGGCTCTCCGATGCCAAAGTCAGTGTATGAACTGGAACAATGGAAGGAGAGGAGGAAGAGAGACAGAGTAAGGGCTCTGTGTATGGGATGTGCGTACCTTGCATGGTGTTTGAGGGTTTATTTATAGAGGAGTGGATCGTATCTCTCTGAGAATATCTGGGTGTGGGTCCCATGATCTGACTGGGAAGTCATGATCAGCCCACAAAGTAATAAATGCGGTCTAATCCGGCCCACTCAGCATTAAATGCCAGTCGGGTCAGCCCACATTGCATTAAATGCATGTCTTGTTGGGCCAGATTGTGTTGGGCGCCTTTGGCGGTAGGAGTACCAGCGGATCCGCCCTCGGGCCTTGCCCTGATGTGGCCTCAGCCGCTGGATGCTGCCACGTGGCGATCTGGCGAAGATAGTGGGCGGCTGGACGTCGTGTCTGTCCCACTAGATCGTGACCCTATCCTTCCACGTGCCTGGTGACGTGGGGGATGAGGGGTCTAGGCGAAGGTTCTTTCTCGCTTCGGTTACTGTTCTGGCTTCTTCAGCCGAGGTGGCTTTAGCCGAGGTAGGGTTATCTGCGGAGATAGCGTCCGGGGTGGCCTTGCCGATGTGGACTCTCTGCCGAGATGATGCCCGAGGTGATCCAGTTCGGCACTTGTGGCCTGGAGATGTACGATGTCGGCCAAGGCCTCTGCCCTGGTAGCCGGGATGAGACCGGTGCCACGTGGATGGCACGCGGATGGCACGCGGATGGCACGTGAGAATGTTTAGCTCCGTATGATGGCTGTGATTAGCCTAATCCTGTAGCTCTGGGAATTTCCCCACACAAAGGTAACCCTCTGAAGAAGATTATCCCTCATTCTTATTTTAACCACATGTGCAGCCTCCGGGTACTTGATCTCTCTCGGACAAGAATAAAGGCACTACCTGAGTCTATTTCTAACTTGAAGAACCTCCGTGCCCTGATACTGTTGTTCTGTTGCTCTTTAAAAAAGATTCCATCTTTGTCAAATCTTGAAGAACTGAGGGTGTTGGACCTCTCTTACACAGCAATTCGAGAATTGCCATTAGGAATGGAAGCAATGGTTAAGCTTCAACGCCTAAACCTCAATTGGACCGAAGAGTTGCGTGTATTTCGGATTGACAATGCACCGAAGCGGATGGAAGTGGTCCTCAATGACAACAGAAGGAGCCAAAATTGAAGAAATTGTGAAGTCCACTCGATTGGCTAATCTTGAGATTGATTTCACAGACTTGTCCAGTTTTCTTTACCACGTTAACTCGGGGAATTGGCAAATGATGAAGAACTTCCATCTTCGTGTCGGCTCAAGTATTTCTCCATATTATAAACCCAATTTCTGTGTTGAAATTAATCATATTGGCGAAGACAACTCCTTATTGCTCCCTTACAACACTCGGTGGCTCAACATATATTCTTGTGAATTTATTAGTCTGTGGAATGTCACGCGCTCACTGAACACGAGTGAGTTGTGTGGTTGTTGTCTTTATTATTGCGAAAAAATGGAGTTCTTAATGGCAGATGAGGAACCATTACTACCTGACCTAAAGGAATTGAAAATGGAGAGAATGCCAGAATTACTAGCCCTTTGCAAAGGTATTCCATCACGGGACGCACTTAAAAGCCTGGAGTCATTGGAGGTATCCTTTTGCCATAAGATGAAGTATCTACTCCCAGCTAGGCTGTTGCAGCAACTTAGATGGTTGAAGCATATCGATGTTCGCCACTGTGAAGGGATGGAAGAGATAGTAGCAGAGGAGGAAGAGATGGAAAGAGGCAAAAATGAAGATAAAAGTAGTATGACTATGACACTCTCTCTGCTACAGACTTTAACGATATTCGAATTACCAAATCTGAAGAGCATCTCCTCAAGGGTATTAATTTGCAATGCTTTGGAGACCATCTTTATAGGAAGATGTCGTCAGTTGAAGAAGCTCCCCTTCAGCGTGCACAACTTACCCAGCGCTCTCAAACAGATAAAAGTAAGGACAGAGGACGAGGAATGGTGGGATACCTTGGAGTGGGACCATCCACAAACCAATGCCCACTTCCAATCACTTCTTAAATTCACAAATGAGTTCCCGTAAAGGTACGACTAATTTCTTGCTTTTGTAGGTAGGTGGTGTTGTCACAATTTAGGTGGATCTGATCATACTCATTTCAGTCATTTGTCTCCATCAGGCTTGATTGAAATCCTTAAATAGGGTCTAAGTTCCTCAACGGTTAATGGGCCCTCAATCTTGGCCTCATCTACATTTTTTACGTTTCAAGTTAAGATTCCAATAAAGATTATGTTGGGATGTATGATTCTATTCAAATATTGACTCTGATAGCCCCATTTGGATTTGGATTGCAGACTGATAGGGCCATTCAGATTTGATTTTTTCCTACAGGTTTTTAAATTAGGAACTTGAATTTTAATCAAATGATGACTAGGCTTTGCCCACTTCTTGTTAGGATTCAAGTAGTCAGTCATTTGCTAAATGCATGCCTGTCCGGTAAATTTACTCTTCACCTCATTTTACTTTATTAGTGAAGTTACGAAACAGGCTAAAGAATCAGCAGTTTGACATTCATGTTTCTTGTCAGGAGAGATGACACCAGCATCCGAACCAGATCCGAATTTGCATCCACTGAAGATCACACCAGCATCATTGGCAGCTCTTTCCTTTCAATGTTTTACATTATTTAGTAATATATATGCTCAAACTGCACTTGAAGGAATAGCAGAATTCTCCAGCTACTCAGATTGATGGATTTCTATTTTTATTTTTTCTTTCTTTTTTATGTAATATTTGATGGATTTATGTATTTTGGGCTTTCACTATTCTCTCATAAGGCTGTCAGAGAGCCAGACTTTTGGACTACTATGAATTGGGTTTTAACTATGATAGCCACGTTATGATTTGTGTGATCCACAATTGAAATGCCCATTTAGAGAATATGGAGTCTGATTTGATTTTGGCTTTAATTCTAGTATCTATATTTGATTTTGGTAGACGTGGGTTGGGACTTGGACATGTTTATGGTGATTACTAAATGGGCTAGGCCTGAAAAAATTAGGTTAATTCCTCCTTTGTGGGTGTTCTGTCCCAGCCCCAAAATAAATAAAAATAAAGATAAAATTGAAAAGTACAACAAGTTGATCATAATACACCTCTACTGTTCAGTTATCATGTGTAAATAACAGCTATATATATAATACTGTTCATGCAGTGTCCATCATTATTATACTTTAATTATTAAAATTCATAGCCATGATTATTAAATCCTTAAATCTCAATCTATAAGCCTTTTCCTTTTTTACTTTTTGAACTTTGTTGAAGTTTTTGCTTCATTGCATGTCCGCTTATTTGCTTGATATTGAATTCTTATAAATTCTAATCAATGCATTCCCATTAAAGAAGTAAAGTGACGCCCCAAATAGCAGCAATCAAATAGTCTTTGGTGTACGAACCCAGTCCTCACGGTAGGAAATTATTACCCAACCACTCCCCTATACTTTTTATTGGATCCCCAAAAAAAACCAAACTCCCCCGCCTATTTAGATTCTAGAGCATCTGGCTAAGAGATAAAGAGAGTGAGAATGCTATCCTAAATAGATGGACTATGACAAAAAAAAAAGAAAAATAATAAAAAAAAAAAAAATATTAGTCATACTCTCCATCTTCTTGGCAAAGACCTTACCAAATGGAATAAAAGGTGCTTTGGGAAGGTTGAAGAAGTTATAAAAGAAACTAGAAATACTTTAGAAATGATCAAGAAAAAGGATGTTAACTTTTATAACATTGAAGCTGAAATGAACCTCTCTAAAAAACTTGGTAGGTTTGACCAATTGGTTTTACAGTTTAGACAGATCCAAGATAGGACTTCCAATAGTGAGTGATTATCTGTTTTGTGCATCAATTTCTATTAGATGAGGCTGGCTCGCTGGGCCTATTGTTTCAGCCAGTTTGTGATGCTCATAACAGGTCTTGTTGGCCCAATTAAGGTCTCGGGCTTGTCCTTTTTCATGTAAATGTTTGGGCTGATTGGGGGTCTGTTTGACCCTGGCCTGCTAGCCCAAAGTGGGACTGGATTAAAAAGCTAGTAGGCCTTGAGACTTTTAACTCATTCTTCATCTACATTTATGCCCCTTCGATCCAACTCAATGTCACATGATGAGTTAATTGGAAAAAGATTTGGCCAGAAAGAAAAAACACAGTTGTTTTATAATTTTTGTCTCTTATCTCTACCCATGATTATCACCCTTAATCATTCAAGATCTGAGAAAGTCGTGGTCTCATTTACATCTCTACCTTATTTCCTTCCATCCAAACAAACATGTTCTTAATGAATGATTTGTTGCAAATATTGTCGATTATTTGTATATTGTGATAATTATTTTCTCAATTTACTTACTTTAGTTTCTTTTAATCATTCTTTTTTTTTATTATTATCAAACTATATAAAAAAAAAATTTGTTGAAAGTCGAGATGGGTTAGGAATCCTTTCCATATCATCCCCATATTATCTTTTTGCAACATTACCTGTTTCTCTGTTGACCTGAATTTGATTATGGCAGAAATGAATAAATAATAATTGCATATACTAGTCTCACCATATGAGATTCTGCCCACGAGAAATGAATTGTGTATGGTGGCTTAGGAGAAGGGTTGTGATTGCTTCATTCGTCATGATGGGGCCGGACGCACCTGTGTTCAGGTCCAACTCTGTTTGCAGTTGAGGAGTCTTAGTATGGGCTAGTTCTGACTGATATGGACCCTGGAGATCAATTGCAAGTCTGGCCATTTGGGAAATGGGTGAGTCTGAGTCAACTCTTTTAAAGGCCATTAGTATCTTTGGATCTGGATTTGGGCTTTAGGACTGAATATGAATTTTTAACATAGTATAAGAAAATCATAAAAATCACCTTTTATATATAACATTTGATCTATGATATATAATATACTAATTTAATTTTTTTTCTTTCTTTTTTTTTTTTTTGGTAAAAGCATAGCACTAAGTTAATTTGCCAATAATCAACAGATGGCTTATTTTGAATTGGACGGCTTTGATCACACAGCAGCTATTGAATGTGTTTTATACTTTTATGGCTCAGCAAAAAGTGTCCCATTGATGTAACATTCTGGTCAATGGGTAATTTATTTAGGCAAAATTAGCGAAAGGTCCCTATAAGTCAATATTTCCAGCCTCCAGTCCAATGAACAACTTTTTAAGGCCTATGGTCCACTCAGCTAGGCTGTTTGCAGTGAGAGGTCCCTGAACCCACGTGTTTTCATTTTTGAGGACTAATTTGCCCCTGTAACTGACGCAAGTGGTCCTCAACGTGTAAGGATTAGTCAGCAACGTGTCACGATTATTTCTCTTTTCAACCTGACTCGCAACAGACCCAACTGGGTCGTCTCCTTCCTCCCAACGCCTGCAACAGGCACTATGCCTCCTCTGGCGGTTGTCTTATGCGGCAACGGTGGGAGGGCGGTCGGACGGCGAGGCGACGTCGACGGCGGAGAGGATCTACGGCGACGGCTGGGAGGCGGCGATGGGTTATTCAAACTCGGATCGGGGTTGCAGAGGATGGGGCAGACAAGCCTGGGGATCGATTTTGAAGGCTGCAGACGATTGGAGTAGATCAGTTCTCATAAAAACAGAGAGGGTTTGTTGCTGCGGTGAGGAGTGGGTCTGCTGTCTGTCGCTCGTTGCAGTCGAGATGGAGATCGATGAAGGTGGGATGCTTCTGGAAGTGAGCAGTGATTGATGGGTACGATGGGTCTCATTGAGATTACTCTAACTGACCCCACTTATTATCCATCTCTTCTCTTGAGTTACTTTCCAATTGTTTGTTTATTAAATGTAGCTGCCAGGCCTATCAACCCAATCCAAAAAAATGAAAAAAGTACTGGGTTTTTTCTGTTCAAAATGCAATTGATACCACTTGGCAGAACCCATCATCTGCATTTTTCAAGTTGAGACGGTTCCTTTTAGGTTTGGATGATATGAAAGTCCTTTGGTCTACAGGTTTCTTCTCCTTCCCTTCTCCGACGCAGGCAACGGGCGGCGAAAGGCAGCGGCGGTTACAAATTTATCTGAGTTCTGAGTTTTTTTTATAAAATTTATCTGAGTTTTGCGTAAATTTATCTGAGTTTTTGTAAAGTTTATCTGAGTTTTTGACAAATTTATCTGAGTTTTTGTGAAATTTATCTGAATTTTCGTCAAATTTATCTGAGTTCTGGACAAATTTATTTGAATTTTCGTCAAATTTATCTGAGTTCTGGACAAATCTATTTGAGTTTTTGGCTAATGTATCTGAGTTTTGGAACAAATTTATCTGAGTTCTGAGTTTTTTTTATAAAATTTAAATGAGTTTTGTGTGATTTTATCTGAGTTTTGTGTGAATTTATCTGAGTTTTCGCCAACGCCTTGCACACTTTTTTTATCTTTGGAAAAAGGACAGGGCACGTGTTGCTATTTTAGGAAATGGCAGGAAATGAGGGGGCTAACGTGGCAGAGGATTTTTTTGAGAATTATTTGTACCGTGCGTTTCGACGGTTTGGATCGTAAAGTCCCGATTTAGATTTGAGTAGATCTAAGGCTTTCGTCGGACCCAAGCTTCCTTCGTTTCTCCTGCAAATCGATCGAAGTTGAGAGGAAGAAGATAGATCCTTCTTTGAATCGCCTCGGGTTTCGTGCATTATAGGGAAAGCGTGCAAGTAAAGGACGGGAACATGAAAAGAGTAGCACTTATATATCTTGTCGTCATCAGGTCATTAGTTTTTCTCCTCGAGTTCAGTGCGTCAGGGAAGAAACGAACTGAGCACGGTCCATCGACCAGCACATTGTATTCACCGTTTCCTCGGGACGCGTGCATCATTGGTGGCCAGCAATAGGGAGCGACATCTTAGAAAGGGGCAAATTGGCCATGGTCTTTTCAGGTATCCAAAAGTGTGAGAGAGACCTTTGGATGTGTGTGGGGAGATTTCCAGAGCTCCAGGATTACGCTAATCACAGCCATCAGATGGGACTAAGCATTCTCACGAGCCATCCGCGTGCCGCCCACGTGGCACCAGACTCACCTCGGCCACCAGGACAGGAGACCACGGCCGAAGTCAGACAGGTCCGGGCCGCCAGCGCCGAGCTCGGCCATCCAAGCGCCCACCTCGGCTGGAAGCTCGACCTCGGCCGAAGGAGCCGGGACGGAAGCCGAAGCAAGATCAGAATCCCCACTCACGCCCTCTTTCCCCCGCGTCCTCCGACACGTGGAGGAAAAGGAGGGCGCGCCAGTGGGACAGATGCGACATCCAGCCGCCCACAATCTTCGCCAAATCACTGACAAGGCAGCATCCATCGGCTGGAGCCAAATCAGGGCGAGGCCCGAGGGTGGATCCGATGGTACATCTACCGTCAAAGATGCCCAACACGATCTGGCCCAACGTGACGCGCATTTAATGCGACGTGGGCTGATCCGACTAGCATTAAATGCAAAGTGGGCTGGATTGGACCGCATTTACTGCCTTGTGGGCTGATTATGACTTCCCTATCAAGTCACGGGTCCCACGCCAGGATATCTTCCAAAGGATACGACCCAGGCTTCTATAAAAGGAGCCTCGTTCTACATGCAAGGTACGCACAATCCAACTCTAGAGCCGTTACTCTGCCTTTCTTCTTCCTCTCCTCCCTTTGTTCCAGTTGACTCACTGACTTAGGCATCGGAGAGCCTTGCGCCGCCCAGGCCAGGGTCCTCTGACCGTTTGCTCTTCCTCTTCAGGCTTTCGGACGATCCCTAATCTCTATCATCTTGGATAAGTCCTCTAAGGCACCTCCGTTATTGTGGGTCATTTATTTTCTGCACCTACAGTTGGCGCCGTCTGTGGGAAAGTAATATCCCAACCTTCCCAACCTTCTCAACCATTTCCAAAACCATGCCTCCGAAAGCTAAGAAGGGCGGAGAATCCTCGAGAGCGATGCTCGAGCAGCCAGGCCCGTCGACGGACGTCCCTCCTCAAGGGCGGTCCAGAACGGTCCAAGGCACATCTGCAGGCGAGGGCCGCCTAGGCTCGCAGCTCTACGTCGAGATCCCATTCCAAGAGGGACTCGAGGCCTCGCTCTCAGCAGACGAGGTCACGCCACGCCCCGACGCGACGAGCGTCGGCGTGAGCGTCCTCGCAAAGATAAAGCCATTGCGGTGGAAGAAGCACGCCGCCCTCAAACCTCCTGCTCCTGGGGGAGACGTCGCAGCTCAAAACGCTCTCCTCCAGAAGCAGGAGCGGTTAATCCATGAGCTCCAGCAGCAGCTAAGAGCTGTGCAAACTGCCTCGTTGAGGCAGGTTTCCGATCCTCAAGGCAAGAAAAAGGACGCCCCGAGCCGGGCAGCCCAGCCTCCTCACGGGGATCTGAGGCACCATCTGGACCACAAGCGCAGCCAGATCCATGATGAAGGCTCAAGCAACAGCCGGAGTCATCATAGTCGCGATGGCCGAGCTCATAGCCATCGCAGCCCAGGGCCCTCCAAGCGAAGGCCGAGAGCGCGGACACCGGAGAAGGACGACGAGCAGGAGCGGTTTGACAAACGCATCAGGTTGGCTCTTCAGCACAACTTGGACATGCGTGACCAGAAGCAGATCTGTGGCCACACCGATCTGGGGGCATCACCCTTCACGAAGGACATCGAGCGGACTCCCTTGCCAAAGAAGTTCACTGTCCCGCGGTTCGTCCCCTACGACGGACTGTCCGACCCGTCCGCCCACCTCCGACACTTCTCCCAGAAGATGTCGATCTGGGGAAACGAGGGCCACCTAAACTGCAAGATTTTCTCCTCCAGTTTGGGTGACCTCCCCCTGAAGTGGTTCTGCGCTCTCCCCGAGAAGTCGGTTTCGAGCTGGAAGGAGCTCCAGCTCTCCTTCCTGAAGAAGTTCCAGGCTTACAGTGTCGTCCCGAAAACAGAGGGAGACATTCTCGCCCTGAAGATGAAGCAGGGCGAGAGCCTCGCCAAGTTCGCCCAACGGTTCTGGGCGGTTTACAGCCAGATCGAGGGGACCAGGGAGGAAATAGCGATCTTTGCCTTCCAAAATGCCCTGACCCCCGGCCACGATCTCCGAAAGGATTTGGTTGGAGACCCCCCAGAATCCATGCCAGCCTTAATGTCCCGGATAAAGCGCTTTGTCGCCCGGGAGGAAGATGAAATCCGGGCCCGGGAAGAGGACGAAGACCCAGAGCCCGGGCAGAAGAGCAGCCAGCCTCGGCAGAGAGGCGGGAGGCCCTTTCAGAAGCAAGAGCCCAAGCAGGCTTGGGCCGCTAGTTCGGCGAAGTCTACGACGTCCCGATCTGGGGGCACCTGGAGGCCTAGACCTCCCACCAACGCCAGTCAGAGCGTCAATGTCGTCTTCAAGGAGCCGATATACCAGATCTTGAACAAAATCAAGGGCAAGCCGTTCTTCAAGTGGCCTCAGCCCTTGAGAAATGAGCCCACCGCCGGCAGCCGAAGCAAGCTCTACTGTTCCTACCACAAAGGTAAGGGGCACAAGACCGAGGAGTGCAAGTCTCTGCAGTGGCACCTGGAAAGGCTCGCCGGCGAAGGCCGCATTCCAGAGTTCGTCAAGGCAGAAGATGCCGGCGGCAGCGAAGGCCGAGTTCATCAGAGCGCGGCTCGGGACCCAGACAGCGAGGACTCCGAAAAGGTCATTAACGTGATCCACTTGGCGTCCTCAGCTCCCTCTCCCTCATCTCGCGGCAGCTCACAGGCTCGTGCCGAAGCCAGGCGGGCATCGCACGGGAAGGAGGTGATGAAAGCCGAGCTCGGCCCGGCATCCAAGAGAGCTCGCCGCGACCGTCCTGCGATCTCTTTCTCAGACAGAGATCTTGAGGGAATCCAGCTTCCCCACAACGATCCACTGCTCCTCACGATGAAACTGAGAGACTTCACCGTGAAGAGGATCCTCGTCGACTCCGGCAGCTCTTCCGAGGTCCTCTATTACGACTGCTTCAAGAAGATGAACCTCTCGGAAGCAGACCTCACGGAGGTCCGTGCACCCTTGCTAGGGTTATCCGCCAAGCCAGTCTATCCCAAGGGAAAGATCACCCTGGAAACCCGGGTAGGCGGAGCTTCCGTGTCGGCCGACTTCCTGGTCGTGGACGCCCCTTCTCCCTACAACGTCATCTTGGGCAGAACGTGGCTCCACAAGTTGGAAGCAGTCCCCTCTTCCCTCCATCAGAAGCTGAAGTTCGTACACGAGAACAAGGAGGGCAAGATGGAAGTGGTCACGGTGGAGGGAGACCAGCAGCAGGCTAGGCAGTGCATGCTGGCCGCAATCCCGGCGGAGAAAGAGTCAGAGCGCGTCAAACTCGCTGAGTTCGAGAAAGGGCTAGATGAAATCGGCCGAGATCCCGAGAAGAAAAGTATCGAGGATCTGGCCGAGGTCAGGCTCGACTCGGCGAACCCAGACAGGTTCTTCCTAATCGGCACCCAGCTGCCGAGCGAAGCAAGAGCCGAACTCTCGAGGTTCCTGCTGCAGAACGTCGACGTCTTCGCTTAGAGCCCAAGCGAGATGCCCGGGGTCGACCCAGAGGTCATGTGCCACAAGCTAAATGTGGACCCCGGCCACAAGCCAGTGGTGCAGAGAGCTCGAAGGACGGGGCTGCAACAGACAGACGCGGTCGTCGACGAAGTTGACAAACTGCTGGAGGCAGGTGCCATCCGGGAAGTCCAGTACCCGGTCTGGCTGGCTAACACGGTGGTGGTTAAAAAGAAGACTGGCAAATGGAGGGTGTGCGTGGACTTCACAGATCTAAACAGGGCCTGCCCTAAAGATAGTTTCCCCCTCCCAAAGATCGATCAATTGATCGACGCCACCGCTGGCCATGACCGAATGAGCTTCCTCGACGCCTACAGAGGCTACCACCAGATTCCACTGTATGGGCCTGACGAGGAGAAAACATCATTCATAACCCCCCGCGGCACTTATTGCTACAAGGTCATGCCCTTCGGGCTAAAGAACGCGGGGGCCACATATCAACGCCTCGTCACAAAGATGTTCCAATCTCAGCTCGGCAAAACAGTGGAAGTGTACATCGACGATATGGTCGTCAAATCAGAACACTCCAGCGACCACCTGGCGGATCTCGGCCAAGTCTTCGGCATCCTCCGCGCGTTCAAGCTCAAGCTCAATGCTTCCAAGTGCGCCTTCGGCGTAGCTTCTGGCAAGTTCCTCGGAAGCTTGGTAACGCGGAGGGGGATAGAGGCCAATCCAGACCAGATCACCGCGATCCAGGGCATCCTGAGCCCCTCCACCACGAAAGAGGTCCAGAAGCTCACAGGAATGGCTGCAGCACTCAATCGCTTCATTAGCCGATCATCAGATAAGTGCAAGCCTTTCTTTCAGCTTCTAAGGAAAAATTTAAAATTCCAGTGGACTCCCGAGTGCGACCAAGCCTTGGCCGCACTCAAGACTTATCTATCCTCGCCACCCCTGCTCTCCACCCCAGCTCGGGGGGAAATTTTGTATTTATACCTCGCGGTCTCGGATCACGCAGTGAGCTCCGTCATCATCAGGGAGGACGAGGGAATTCAAAAACCAATTTACTACAAGAGCAAGACCCTGCTAGATGCCGAGACCAGATACCTTCTATTGGAGAAGCTTGCGTTGGCTCTCGTCAGCGCCTCCCGCAAGCTCTCCCATTATTTCCAATCCCACACCATTGTGGTAATAACGGAGCATTCACTCTGCTCCATCTTCAAAAAGGCTGATTTTTCAGGGTGAATATCCAAGTCGGCAGTTGAACTGGGGCAGTATGACATACAGTACCGTCCCCAAACTGCGATAAAAGCCCAGATTCTGGCAGACTTCATCGTTGAATTCGTCTCGCCAAACTCAGCTCTAACCCAGCTCGGCACGGAACTGGGGGGCACAGGGCATGAGCATGAGCCCGAAGTGACCAAGGTCGGACACTCTCCCACCTCGGCATGGAAGATCTTTGTCGACGGATCGTCCACCTCCAAGAGAGCCGGTGCTGGCATAGTCCTCCAATCGCCAGAGGGTCTGGTCATAGAGCAGGCTTTCACCCTGGACTTCAAAGCAACAAACAATGAGGCAGAGTACTGAAGCACTAATAGCAGGCTTGAACAGCGCCCGAATCCTCGGAGCCCAGCACCTGGTGATCTTCAGCGATTCGCAACTGGTAACTAGCCAGCTCGCTGGAGACTACCAGGCCAGGGACGACAGGATGGCGGCCTACTTAGCCCTTGCTGAAAAAACTGCTGTCTCATTTCCAAGAAGCAGAGGTCAGGCAGATCTCCCGAGACTACCAACACGCACGCTGATGCGCTTGCCAACCTGGCCTCCGCTGTCGAAGCTGGGAAGAAAAGGACTGTCGAGGTTGGATCGATATCAAGATCAAGCCTAGAACTCCAGTCACCTCGGCTAGTTCTCTGTGCTGATCTCGGCCCGAGCTGGATGGATCCAATCATCGCCTATCTAAAGGACGATCAGCTCCCCGAGGACAAGAACGAAGCCCACCGAATCAGACTCAAGGCAGCTCGATTCTGGCTCTCCCCTGAAGGCAAACTCTACAGAAAATCTTTCACGGGTCCATACCTCCAATGTGTCCATCCGAGCAAGGTGGACAACTTCCTGTATGAGATCCACGAGGGAATCTGTGGCAGTCACATAGGAGGCCGATCACTGGCCTACAGGGCTATAAGCCAAGGCTACTGGTGGCCCTACATACAGAAGGACGCACAGGTGTACGCCAGGAAATGCGAGAAGTGCCAGAAGTTCTCCCACTCTCTCCATCAGCCAGCGCAAGACCTGAGTCCCCTCTCTAGTCCGTGGCCCTTCGCTCAATGGGGCCTGGACATTGTGGGGCCTCTCCACCGAGCTCCAGGGAACAAGAGATGGTTGATAGTCGCTACGGACTACTTCACCAAGTGGATAGAAGCCGAGCCGTTGTCCTCCATCACGGACAGGGATTCCCGGAACTTCGTTTGGAAAAACATCCTAACGAGGTTCGGCATCCCCAGGACCCTGATCTCGGACAACGGGACTCAGTTCGACTCCAAGTCCTTCAAAGGCTTCTGCCAAGAGCATGGCATCAGAAACCATTACTCCACTCCGGCGTATCCACAGAGCAATGGCCAGGCCGAAATCTCTAACAAGGTAATCCTGGACGGCCTGAAGAAGCGACTGGACAAGGCAAAGGGGAGATGGGTAGAGGAGCTTCCGAGCGTGCTATGGGCATACAGAACGACTCCAAGGAGGTCCACCTCGGCGACACCTTTCTCTCTGGCCTATGGGATGGAGGCGGTCATTCCCTTAGAAATTGGCCTCCCCACCCTAAGGACAGAGCTGGTCGACCAAGGCCGAAATGAGACGAACCTGGCAATGGAGCTGGAGCTGGCGGACGAGCGTAGAGAAGCAGCAGCCCTACGTCTAACCGACTATCAACAGCGGCTGGCCAGAGCATACAATCAAAATGTCAGAGAGAGAAGCTTCTCCGTGGGCGAGCTGGTCCTGAAAAAGACCCTGCCAGCTGACAAAGAACCAAACGAAGGAAAGCTGGCCCCGAACTGGCAAGGCCCGTTTAGGGTAGTCTCACTGGCAGGAAGATCGTCGTACAAGCTCGAGGACTTCGAAGGCAAGCCACTGCCGAGGCCATGGAACGCATCACACTTAAAGAAATTTTATTTCTAAAGATGTAACGCGTCCCTGAATCAATAAAAGCAGCCTTTGCACCATCGTCAATCTGTGTCATCTCTCCTGACTTCAAAAGCTCCGGGTCTACCGCCCTAGAAAAGGCCTCGAGTCCACACTCGGTCGTTTCCTAAAGCTCAGGGTCTACCGCCCTAGAAAAGGCCTCGAGTCCACACTCGGTCGTTTCCTAAAGCTCAGGGTCTACCGCCCTAAAAAAGGCCTCGAGTCCACACTCGGTCGTTTCCTAAAGCTCAGGGTCTACCGCCCTGGAAAAGGCTTCGAGTTCATACACCGAGTTCATACACTCGGACGTATACACTCAGTCGTTTCCTAAAGCTCAAAGTCTACCGCCCTGGAAAAGGCTTCGAGTTCATACACCGAGTTCATACACTCGGACGTATACACTCAGTCGTTTCCTAAAGCTCAGGGTCTACCGCCCTGGAAAAGGCCTCGAGTCCACACTCGGTCGTTTCCTAAAGCTCCGGGTCCTGGACCCTGGAAAAGGCTTCGAGCTCCGACGCTCAGCCGTTTCCTAAATTCCGGGTTCATACACCCCTGAAGCTAGCACGGCCAAGATCACTAGGACTCTGGGTTCAAACACCCTCGAACGAACTCATGCTCGCACAGCCGAGATCACCGGGATTCCGGGTTCACCTCGGCGCAAGGCAGCTCGCTTCGGCCAAAGCTCCCCATCTCGGCCAAGGCCAGCTTCCAAAAGAGAAGAGCAGTGCAAACACTGAAGTGCAAAAAAGCAGCACAAAAATACAAGTGTTACAAAACAGAATGCCAAAACACTGTACACAGATTGAGTGATCACAAAACTCATCCTTTTTATTCATTGTAATTACTTCATTACAAGGGTTACAGAATAGAAAAAAAAGTACAGAAGGAAGGCTCGTGGCCCTCTGAAGACAAAAAAAAAGAAAGCTGGCTTCGAGACCACTCTTCGCCGACACCGCACGCCGACTGGAAACCTTCGGCGAAAAGGCTTGTTGCATCCTGTGACATCCCACAGGAAGGATGATCTGCAGCATGATTCAGAGCAGCCCTCTGGGATGAAACAGGACCCCAGGCGTCCGGTGCCAAGAGCTCTACAATACGCTGTGGTTGGTTAGACCAAAGCATTCAAGAGCCCCTCCAGTTCGGAGGCCCTGGACCTCGCCGAGCTCTTCAAACACCCTCCGGTCAGTGAGACCAAAATTTGAAGAGCCCCTCGGTCCAGCGGGGCCTCGTTCCTACCCTCCGCTCGGCGGTCGCGCAAGACCCTGCAGGACCGCCGAACGCAGAGGGCGCCACCAACCCACAGTTGCAGAAGACTCCCGTGCAACCGGACCAGGGAGGGTTGGCCGTGGACCCGCGTTCAGAGAGCGCGCGGACCACGAGGAACGTCTTCAGAGAGCGCGCAGACCACGACGGGCTTCCCCCCTCGGAGAGAGCCCTCCATTGGCGCAGGGGTTCCCCCCGGATCGAATGCTTCTAAAGGTTCACCGGACATGGCTCCTACGTCTATAAGAATTAAGCTATCCTAACTTCTTTTCTTTTCCTCTCCCATGGCGAGCCTGCTACTCCTATTTATAGGAAGAAGAAGGGCCCGGTCTTCAAAGCAATTTATGAGGCGAGGTCTCCCACACCTTGCGTGGCGTGCACGATTTCCCTTATACCAACCAGCGGTTCCGATGACGCCCCGTGGAATCATCCCCTCGTTTCCCTCATCGGCCGTATCGCCATGCTTAATGCTATTTATGGTCTCCAGAATACGGAGAAACGGCACAGATAGCTATGAAGACCATTTAATGAAGGCTCACACGTCACGACACTACAAAGACATTCAGCCGAACTCGAAAGAGAAGGGAAAAAAGAGAAAAATGCACAAGTAAAGAAGCTCTGTTTTTCATTAAACGCAAAGGGCATTACAGGACTGAGAGTTTCATATAGAGAGACAGAAAAGAACAAAAGCAGGAAGGTCAGAACTACTGCGGCTTCGGCGACTCAACCAGGTCGATCACTGTCTCAGCTGATCCGGTAGTACCAGCCGCGACAACAGGAGCAGTGCCCGATGCCTCGCTGACAGAAGGGGCAGAAGAAGCACCCTCCTGGGGCTCGACCGGAGCATCGCTAGCAGGCGCGACAGCAGCTGGAGCGGCCTCCGAAGCAGGAACGACAGCAGGGGCCTCGTTTGGGGCGCTCTCAGAAGGGCTAGGGTTCGGCTCAGGAACCGGGTCCGAATACTTCGGCAAGTCCCGATAGACAGGATGGTCTTCAGGAACCCCCGCACGCCTCAGCGCGGCCAAGCATCCTTCCTCGAACAGAATGGAGGTGATCTCCTCCACCTGTTTCTCATATTGTTCAGTGGCATAGTCCACCCCATTCTGGAAAGCGGACTGGGCCTCGGACAGTAGAGAAGCCTTCTCCTTTCCCAGCTCGGCGTTACCCGACTTAAGCTTCTCGATTTCGGCGCGCCCAGCCTGCACTTCGCCACGCAGCTTCGACGCCTCAGTCGCCGATTCAGACCTCGACCTGGCTAGCTCAGACTCAAGCCCGGCGATTCTCTCGGTCTTCATGCGGATGTCGCCCTTCAGGAGGTGAGCCTTCGACTTGAGATCGGCAGCGTTGGCCAGGGCCGCCTCCAGCTGGGTAGCCGCCTCGGCGTTGCTCTTCCTCAGCCTTTCCAGCTCTTTCTTTAACCTTTCCCTCTCGGACTCCAGCTGAGTGACCCTCGCGACGTTCCTGTCGCTCCTCTCCACTACGGCCAGGAGCCTCTACACGTTCTGAGAAGGGAAAAAGGTAAATCAAAACAGGAGCAGTCCAGCTGAACCACTTGAAGAAGAGCGCTGAAGACACTTACCAGAAGATTAGCCTGGATCGCCGAGATCATCAGGCTTTCGCTATCAAACTTCTCGTGCGTTTCCATGTCTCGCGGCAGAGCGCAAGCTTTGGCGAGAGCACCAATAACATCGGCGTTCCCCAACAGCCGGTCCTCGACATTCAGAGGCTTGCCGGGCTGCGTCTCCATCTTCGGTCTCCATGCCGCTGGGGCAGGTCGGAATCCGGAGGCCGATCCGGACCCTTGCCCCGCCGAGATGGTGAGCTCGCGGGCCGCCACGCTAGTCGGCCTGCTTGCCGGCGCACTCTTCTCAGGAGGAGCCTTGACTCCGGGGGCCCGCACGGCAGTTTTACCCTTCGGAGGCCGCCCAGCCCCCGAGTCCTTCTCTCCCACCTTGGACTTCTTCCTAGGCGGGGATCCCTCCATCGGGCGCTCCAGCGAGCGTCGCCGCACTCCCTCGCTCGGGGCAGAGGCAGAAGTGACACCAGCATCCCCGGAGCCCGAAGCTGCGCGAATGCTGGCAGAAGATGGTGTTACAGAGGAGGAATACCTCTCCTTGAATTTGGCCGCCAGATTCTTGACAACGGGCAACTTTGAGCCTCCCTCCATACTTTCTTCCTGATCGGACGAATAAGCGTCCACTATCTGCGTCAGGTTCGGTAATTCCGAACTAGAGGTGGACGCCTCGGCGCCAGACGCAGATCGGCTCGCAGCAGGATCGGACAAAGGGACCCCGGCGGGCACGGCAATGGTGACAGCAGGATAATCAGGATGCGCCTCGTCTTCCTCAGCTGCTCCGGTTCTCCTATAGTGACCGCGATACCTCGGCGTGTATCCCAGTAGCTTCCAGGCCGACCTGGTCTCGTGACCTTTGTAGCTCTCGACCTTGTTGATGTCGTCGACGTTCCTCCTCCAGCCTTCACTAGCAGCTCGGCGTCGCCTCGCGCCTGCTTCTGCACAACAGAAAATAAGAGTGTCAGCCCGGCATCATCAAAGTCAAGCGAAGCAAGTAAGAGAAAGGAGGCAGTGTTTACTTGGGACAGTCCCGGGGCAGCGAGGGACCATCAGCCTCCTGCTCTCGCCGACGCCGAACTCCCAGTCCCCCGACACACAGAAGAAAGCCTTTGCAAGTTTCACAACACACTTTGTGAAACAATTTGTGAGCACAAGGAGAGCCCCACACGTCCAGCCCTTTGGAGGTTCTCTTCTTGATTGAAGAGAGCTTAAGGTCTGAGATTTTCCCTTGGAGAAATAGTTCTTAATTCCTAGATTAAGATCCCACCATCTTAGCCAATCAGATTTGGAAGTGAGATAGAGGAGAAGATCAAAGGCAATACTAGTGCAGGAAAATTCCAGCAACTTGTTTGCAAATTGCAAGTCTGAGTTCGGGCCTTTGGATCTATTTTTTCAGAGATTTGAAGTCTACAAATCTTCGAGGTATGAGTCTTCTTCATTCTCCTTTAATTATACACTTGTTGATCATGATTTAATGGAGTTTCTATGCGATTCTTTATGGCTGATTTCCGCTGCATAGTGCAGAAATCAGATTTTGAAAAATCTGTCATGCTTTGCATCAGCCATAGTAGTCTCTTTATGAGAAGTTTCAGATCTGAATCGCGGTTTCCCTTCAGCAGTGTTTACTTGGGACAGTCCCGGGGCAGCGAGGGACCATCAGCCTCCTGCTCTCGCCGACGCCGAACTCCCAGTCCCCCGACACACAGAAGAAAGTTTCCTCGGCATTCTTACTCGAATCCTCCAAGGCCAGGATGAAGCCTCTTCGCTGCGGCTTCACTCGGAGATAATATTTTCCTTCCCCAGCCTTGCAGATATCATATGTATCCTCGATATCATGGGCACCTAAGTTGGTCCCCAAAATCTCATTCAGCTTCGCCGTGCCCATGATGACCTTATAGCTATTGGGCATCAGCTGGCCCGGGGTAATAGACCAAAGACAAAGGCAGGCCCTAAGCAAGGGGTGCAGAGGAAATCTGACCCCGCCCTCGATCACGGAGATCAGAGGGAACGGCATCCAGCCGCAGGCACAGCGAAGCGAGGCATAGTCGATGGGGTCCGCCAGCTTAAGGAGGACTCCCTCCGGAATACTGAAAGCGGCCCTAAACCTAGCTATGCCCTCATCAGTATCTAGCGTAAACCTAGGGGTGCCCATGTCTAAAGAGGGTAACAGCGGAGCTAAACCCTAGAAGTCGAAGAAACCCCAAGAAAAACCAGACAGAGGCACGAAGCAACTTACAGAGACGAGGGGGCGAATCAAGAACAGGTCTGGTCGCGTCCTACGGTCGTCCTCGCTAGAGAGATCTCGAACGAGCAGGGCAGAAATCGAAGGCAAAGGCAACGGGGATCAGAAACGAGAAAGCAAGAAGACGACCCTATTTATAGAAGGGGAACCCTCGATTTAATACCACTTTCAAATTCGAAAAGGCGGACTTCGCAGCCCGTGCCCGTCCCATCAATGGGACAACGCAATCAGTGAAAAGGCTACACGTGCAGCCGTCGACTCGCTTCCCAGGACGGACAGGGCAGAGCATTTACTGCCTCAGAAAAGTTGAAGCGACACCAGGCAATGATCACCGCATCCCCAGACAGATTTTCTAGCTTTCGACCACTAAAGGCTAGGGCGCCTAAGAGGTCAAAAGCTAGGGGGCAATTGTGTGGGGAGATTTTCAGAGCTCCAGGATTACGCTAATCACAGCCATCAGATGGGACTAAGCATTCTCACGAGCCATCCGCGTGCCGCCCACGTGGCACCAGACTCACCTCGGCCACCAGGACAGGAGACCACGGCCGAAGTCAGACAGGTCCGGGCCGCTAGCGCCGAGCTCGGCCATCCAGGCGCCCACCTCGGCTGGAAGCTCGACCTCGGCCGAAGGAGCCGGGACGAAAGCCGAAGCAAGATCAGAATCCCCACTCACGCCCTCTTTCCCCCGCGTCCTCCGACACGTGGAGGAAAAGGAGGGCACGTCAGTGGGACAGATGCGACATCCAGCCGCCCACAATCTTCGTCAAATCACTGACAAGGCAGCATCCATCGGCTGGAGCCAAATCAGGGCGAGGCCCGAGGGTGGATCCGATGGTACATCTACCGTCAAAGACGCCCAACACGATCTGGCCCAACGTTACGCGCATTTAATGTGATGTGGGCTGATCCGACTAGCATTAAATGCAAAGTGGGCTGGATTGGACCGCATTTACTACCTTGTGGGTTGATCATGACTCCCCTATCAAGTCATGGATCCCACGCCTAAAATATCGTCCAAAGATACGACCAGGCATTTATAAATAGAGCCTCATTCCACATGCAAGGTACGCACAATCCATCTTCAGAGCCGTTACTCTGCCTCTCTTCTTCCTCTCCTTCCTTTGTTCCAGTTTATCTACTGACTTAGGCATCGGAGAGCCTTGCGCCGCCCAGGCCAGGGTCCTCTGACCGTTTACTCTTCTCTTTCAGGCTTTCGGACGATCCCTAATCTCTATCATCTTGGATAAGTCCTCTAAGGCACCTCCGTTATTATGGGTCATATATTTTCTGCACCTACATGATGGATGACTTTTTTGTGGACTGTTAGCAACAAAGTTATGTTATGAGGGACCTCCAGCAAAAGCTCCCATTTATTTATCCACGGTTGGGTTCTGTAGTTACACTGAGGGATAAGGGCGACTCATTGATTGAAAAATGATAAGGCTATGTTTGGCTATATTTGTAAGCTTTGATCATGTTCAAAGTTCAAACTCATTAGGATAATTGCAAGGGGCCCATTCCTTTCAGCACCGACATCTTACTTATTTAATTAGGTCAGTTGTTAGCCGCCTAATATGTTGCTTAGTAGGTACCTTGGCTACATCTCAGCTGTCAAACTCAATTTGTATTCAAGCAATACTGAATTATTTTTCATGGACTCTTCTGAAACTGTAAGAAACTTCATATATTTTTCTGCTTCTGCTTCTGTGATATGGCCGGATTTTATCACAACTTCCGCAGGGTGCGGAAATCACAGCAGTGTCTTTTCTACAGAGAGTGGAGATTTCATTTGAAATCTTGTTGAATAGGAGAAAAGGAGGACTACTGTTTGAAATACCTTGCTTTACTGTTTTGCTTTCTCAAGTCGAGGTGAAGAATGGGATCCTCTGACCGTGGGAAAGCCTGTGATTCACGTATCGCGGACGGTGATTGGTACACTCACGGCCAATGTGGGAAAAAACCTAAGAAAGATCCGGACTCCTATATGAAATATTGTAACTATTATATTTTTTTGTTCTCGTTGATACACAAACGAACCCTAGGATCCCCTGTCTTAGCTCTAATTGTTTCTCAATTGTCTATGTTTAATTAGCCCCCCTTTTGCGGTTAATTTAATCATGTCACACCTTGATATACAGTAAGTGGCGGAAAATTTTTTGGGATGTGAAGATTATAAGAAATTATACCGAAAGGATAGCATCAACTTTAAACGGCCTCTTTTGATTTGAATATATGAGTACTTGCTCTGAAGCTACTATCAAAGCGCTCTATGATATGAAAACTGCTTCCAAGGTCCAATGAGGCCGTTTCAAATGTCTATATGCATTTTTCGTGCAAAATTTACTATTTATAGTAATTTTTGATTTTGCTTATTTTAGGGGCCTTTAGTCCATTTGAGTCTAGTTTTTATAGAAGACCTTGAAAAGTAACTTATAGTTTAGTTTGATGGTTTCTATGTAGTTAAGAAAAAAAAGTTTACAATTTTTAGTAATTTCTTTGTTTCGAAAAAATAGTATTTTGTGGTCATATATAAGACATTGTTATAGGGTCATTGCTTTGGTGCAATGGCAAAAGTCTCGAGTGATTTTATTATTAGGTAGAAAAAGTAAATCTTTTTCCTTAACCCTTTCATGCTTTCTACTACCCCACTTCTTGGAACCCTTCCTTATAGTTTGTAGTCTTCTAATTAGGGCTGCACATGGGCGGTTCGGATCGGTTTAACACTAAAACCAACAACCAAACCGAACATGTCGATTTTTTAATTAACCGATCCGATCCGACCGATGGAGAGGGCTTAAACCGAACCGAACGGTTCGGTCCGGTTCGGTCGGTTAAACCGGTGTTTTTTATTTTATTTTTTTTAAAATCAAACATTGAAAATTTCAAAATGATGATACCCCGTCCTTTGCATTTATTCCAATGTTTAGTACAAATATAAAAATCCAACATTCCAGTGACCCATATAAAAAGTAATTCTACTCCACAAAGAGATTTTGGACTAAATGCAAGCGCACAAAATCGAAACCCTAAGGCTAAAATAGTAAAAAAGCAATACTTAAGTTATTGTATACGGTCGGTTCGGTTTAAGCGGTTAATCGTGGGCTCAATCCGATAACCGACCGATGTAAGCGGTTTTTATGATTTTCAAACCGTTAACCGAACCGATCTACTATAAACCGATCCGAACCGTCTGGTTTGGTCGGTTCGGTCCGGTTTTACGGTTATATCGGATTTTTTGTGCAGCCCTACTTCTAATCACATGTTTAAGCCATAAAGCTTATTATAATTATTTTTTTCATGTGTGCTTATCCATTTTAGTATACAAACCTAAGCAACATATGTTTTGTCTTCTTTCCATTTTCTTACATTTTAACTTCATATAACAACACAAGTTTGACCACCAACCTGTTATTATATTGTCATTCAAATCGAAGTAGCACTCATATCGCATTATAAACGAAGATTATTTTCAAGTTTTGCTGTTGGACACATGTGGGAAGAAAAAAGAGAGCACCGTCTTTTCAGAAGCATTAATCCATGGAATCCTAACTAGTAATTAAAGTAAGAATAAAACTCATAAATGTGGAAAAGAAAAATTGATCAATTGTATTGATCTTTGTATACAGTGTCATATACATAAAAAGTGAAGATTCTTACCATTTGCACTGATCAAATTACATTTCGATCTTGACAGTTCCTTTAATCATCTACAAAAATTTTCTTGAGGTATATATGTTGATTCGAACCAGCAACAATGAACAATAACCCCTTTCCAATTGTGCTACAATCTCTTCTCGAAATGATCATTTCCTCTGCTCTCTACTCTACATGGGGGCATGTTTATAAACCCTATTACCTTATTGGGCCACAATTTCAATAGAGTTGGGGCATAATTCAGCCTGTTAGACCCAACACCCTTTCTCTCTGTTTGGTCAATTTTGGATCATTTTCTTAGTCCTTTATGTTGTCTTGTGCCCAGAATGACAAAACTGGCCAAAACACTCAGATTACTCCCCAACCCAAAAACTAATGAAGTGTACATTGCCAAGGAATTACTTTCATGACTCCTGGCTGGATCTAGCCCTAAAATTAGGTCAAACATCTAATTAGGCTATTGTTGGATATGGTTGCCCAGCCTAATTCGACTAAATAGCCAAAAATCCTTATTCAAAACCCTTTTAGTTGAATTCGCTATAGGCTGTAGCTGACTAGTCTTTCTTCAGTTCAAAGATACTAAGAACTAATATAAAATATCCCTAGAGAAAACTGTATTCCTTATCTATGGTGCGAGGACTGAAGACCTCTACACTGAATAGAGAGCCCGTTAGCAAGGAATTTAAAATGGAGGACTTTGGTGCACTACAAATTTTCTCCTCCATCTTTTTGATCGTCCTCACCAATTTTTCAATGGAAAATTTCAATTTTCAATTTCAATGAAGGGTCCATGGAAATTTCAATTTCTTTTAAATGAAATCAAGACTTGGTCATCATCTTTGAATGTTGAGTTTCATCATGTGCTTCGGTCGGGGAATGGCATGCCGGATGCTTTGGCTAAGTTGGGGATAGAAAGAGAGATAGCTTTGCTCGCTCCTTTGTAATTTATTATTTTGTGTTGGTATTCAGCTCTAATACCTACGCATGTTTTTTTCTTTTCATCTTTATTGTACCTTTTGATGAGTCAAGCCCAATCCGGATCGCGATAATGAGTCAGGTCCACGTAACCCGGTCCGTCTAGGATCGTGGGTCAGGCCAGTAGCCCCGTTGAGATCCGGGTTTCGTTAAGCGAAGCCTCGTCATCGCAAACTCCGAGTCATCGCGACGGAGTCCTCCCCTAACCTGCATTTACCAAGTCTCGCGGAGAGGATCTCACCTGCCTTCCACCTGGCTCGATCCTCAAGGACACGTCTGACGCTCCAAAGAGACGTTGAACCGATTGCCTCCCCACCTGGTGGGAAAGAGTTATAAATAGAGCCCTCTCATCACTTGAGAGGGGATGGTTTTTTCTCTACTTTCACATATCTGTAACCCTCGACATTAATCGAAGATCACCTTCTTGAAGTGGACGTAGGTCACGCTTGACCGAACCACTATAAATCTCTCATCTCTCTTCATTTATTGCATTGCATTAATCATCTTGACAGGTGGTGTCCGAATCCCTGTTTTTGGCATCATCAGTTTGGCGACGTCTGTGGGAAGAAAAAAATTCAAACCCCTTTGTTAGAATCATGGTGATCAGCACGAGGTCTGGAAGACGAGAGGATAACCCTGGCCTAACTACGGGTCCGGGCCCTAACGCTCAGCCTAACTCTCCCAGACAGGGAGAGAACGGTCCTCCACCGGGTAATCCTGTCCCGATTACCCCCGCTCCTACTCCCTCTCCACAGCAGATGATGGAGACCATGCAGCAGCTGGTGACTCAAAACCAGCAAATCCTCCAGCTTATGCTCGCAGGGCAAGGAGGAGCACCATTCGGTGGGATCCAGCAGCAGGAGGCGACGCGCTCGCGGGGCCCGACCGCTCCGCGAAACGGAGCGCCTCACCCGGGCGCCCATCCCCTGGGCGCCCAGGCAAGAGGTCTTCCTATGGGCGCCCAGCCAAATCTCCCTCACCCGGGCGCCCATCCCCTGGGCGCCCAGGCAAGAGGACTTCCTGTGGGCGCCCAGCCCAATCTCCATCACCTGGGCGCCCATCCCTATGGCGCCCAGGGTCGAGGAGTTCCCCCGATGACTCAGTTCCATCGCGCCCAGGGAGCCTCTGTCGGAGCTCCTTTGGACCCCCCACCTGGCCCGAGCCTGGCTGGTCCACAAGGTCATGCTTATTATGCGGCGCCTCCACCTCCGGGTGGAGCCCAGTTTGCAGAACCTCCGGCTGATGATCCCCACTTCCAAGAAGGGGAAAGTGAAAATAATACAGTGGAGGAGGAAAGCAATCTCCCTGGTCCTTCCATAGAACCCTATAATCAATGGGAGGAAAAATTTAAGGAGATGCAGAATCAAATCGGGGACGTCTTCGATGCAGTGAGGGCGCAGGCCCCAGAGACGGTAGATTATCTCGTCAGACGAACGAACACCCCGTTCAAGTCTGATGTAGTAAACTACCCCCTTCCTCCTAGGTTCAAAATGCTGTCTATGGAGACCTTCGATGGAAGGAAGGATCCACTGGATCACCTGGAAACCTACAAGACTGTGATGCTGTTGCACAATATCGCTGATGAGATCATGTGCAGAGCATTCCCGACTACACTGAAGGGCTCCGCCCGACAGTGGTTTTCCAATCTCGCCCCAGCTTCTATCGCCACCTTCGAAGAACTAAGCAGGTCCTTCGTGTCACACTTCATTGGAGGACGCCGCCATCAAAAGCCACCCACACACCTGCTGACTGTAAAGCAGGACAGTAATGAGAGCCTCAGGGCATACCTCACTCGTTTTAACGAGGAGGTACTTCAGGTGGAAGAACCCGATGACAAGGTAACCATGACTGCTTTCTTGGGAGGCCTCCGTTCATCGGGTTTCTACTTTTCAGTAATGAAGCGCCCACCAAAGAACATGACGGAGCTGTTGGCGAAAGCCCAGAAATACATGAATGCGGAGGACGCTACTAGGGCCAGGCGGGGCGAGTCCTCCAGAGTGGCAGATAAAGGAAAACATGATAGAGACGACAAGAAGGAGCCCAGCAGTAAGCGGAGCAGAACCGAGAGGGTACCTGCCAGGGACCGACTCGGTCCTGCCCCCCCGAGAGATCGACCCTTCCCTGCTCCGCAGAGAAATCAACAAGCTTTCACAGCTCTCAATGCTGCAGTAGGGCACATTCTACTGGAAATTCAAGATGATCCCGCAGTAAAATGGCCGGGAAAGATGAAAGCTCCAGCAAATCGCAGGAGTATGACCAAATACTGTCGCTTCCATCGCGATCACGGTCATGACACTGACGATTGCTTCGACCTCAAGAGGCAGATTGAAGATCTTATCCAGCGGGGACACCTGCGCCAGTATGTTGCTGGTAGGGGGCAGGCGCCGCCACAGCCTCACAATGTCGAAAATCAACACCCTATTGGAGAAATTCGTACTATCTCTGGAGGGTCAGCGGAATCATTCTCCGCCATGAAAGCCTATGCCAGAAAGGCGAGACATCCAGATGAGCCACGACCGTCAAAGGCGTCGAGGCACAGCACTGATGAGATCATATCCTTCTCGGATAAAGATCTAGAGAACATCCAGCACCCTCATGACGACCCTCTGGTGCTCTCTATGACCGTCGCCAATTTCCAGGTGCATAGGATCTTGGTTGACAGTGGAAGTTCCGCAGATATTTTATTTGTGGAAGCCTATGATAAGCTGAAGTTGGGTCGAGAGAGATTGCAACCAGTCAAGTTTCCCCTCATCGGTTTCTCAGGGGAAAAGGTGTATCCTTTGGGGGCCATTACGTTACCAGTCACGGCCGGAACAGCCCCCCGAACCTCCACCACAATGGTCAATTTCCTGGTGATAAATTGTCCATCAGCGTACAACATCATCCTGGGGTGGCCCACGCTTAACTCCTTGAGAGCCGTCCCTTCCACATATCATCTCATCCTCCGCCTCCCAACCCCGAATGGAGTAGGGGAGGTAAGAGGAGATCAAGTAGCAGCAAGAGAATGCTACGTCACCTCGATGAAGGCCAAGATGATGCAGGAGGCGCTGCAGGTGGAAGTCTTGGACCCAAGAGATGAGGCTACCACGGAAAGAGGGGAGCCAGTTGAAAAACTCACCCCTATCATCTTGCATGAGGAGCATCCGGAAAAGAAGGTGTATATTGGCTCTTCACTCCCGAAAGCTCTGGTTGGCCGACTGACAGATTTTTTGAGGGAGAATATGGGCATATTCGCGTGGTCACATGCTGATCTGGAAGGGATCGACCCAGCCGTCACCACCCATCGCCTCAATGTCAGCCCTCTCCACAAACCTGTTCGGCAAAGGTTAAGGGGCGCCTCCACTGAAAGGGCCCAAGCAATAGAAAAGGAAGTGGGAAAGCTGATTGATACCGGGGCAGTCCGAGAAGTCGCGTACCCTGAATGGCTCTCCAATGTGGTGATGGTGGCCAAAGCGAATGGGAAGTGGCGCCTCTGCGTAGACTTCAGTGAACTTAACAAGGCATGCCCGAAGGATAGCTACCCGTTGCCCAGGATCGACCTCCTCATCGACGCCACGGCGGGACACGAGCTTCTTTCCTTCCTGAACGCTTATTCTGGATACAACCAGATTAACATGCACCCTCCAGACCAGGAAAAAACATCCTTCATCACTCCGAATGGCACCTACTGCTACAGGGTTATGCCCTTCGGACTAAAAAATGCTGGGGCCACTTACCAGCGCCTGGTGAACATGATGTTCCATTCCCAGATCGGGCGAACGATGGAAGTATATGTCGACGACATGCTAGTAAAGAGCTTGGCTGCAGCAGATCACATCGGTCATCTTCAAGAGACCTTCAGTGTTCTCAGGACCTACAACATGAAGCTGAATCCCGAGAAATGCGCTTTTGGCGTTGGATCGGGAAAGTTCTTGGGATTCATGGTCAATCAGAGGGGGATTGAGGCGAACCCTGACAAAATCAAGGCCATATTGGATATGAGGTCGCCATCATCAACTAAGGAGCTGCAGCGCCTCAATGGGAGAATTGCAGCGCTCAACAGGTTCGTCTCCAAATCTGCAGATAAGTGTTTGCCCTTCTTCAAAATTCTTAGGAAAACTTTGAATGGGGATCTGAGGCTGAGGAGGCCTTCCAGAAGCTTAAGGCATACCTTGCCACACCTCCTCTCCTCTCACATGCTTCACCTGGGGAAGTGCTGTATTTGTACCTCTCTGCTTCTCCCTCAGCAGTAAGCTCTGTCCTCATTACAGACCATGGTGGGGTACAAAAACCAATCTACTATGTGAGCAGAGCATACAGAGGGGCAGAGATCAGATACTCAGAATTGGAAAAACTGGCGCTCGCCCTCGTTTCGACTGCGAGGCGTCTACGTCATTACTTCCAGAGCCACACAATCACTGTCATCACGGATCAACCTCTGAAAAGAGTTTTGGCAAAACCTGATGTTGCTGGAAGATTGGCTAAGTGGTCGGTGGAGCTTGGTGAGTTCGACATTCACTATCAACCAAGGCCTGCCATCAAAGCACAGGCTTTGGCAGACTTTGTAGCTGAGCTTACATATGCTGAAGAACAAACTGAGGATCTTCCTCTACTTACAACGGGCGCCCAGCTCCCCTCAACGGGCGCCCAGCTCACCTCTCCACCAACGGGCGCCCAGCTCCCCTCAACGGGCGCCCAGCTCACCTCTCCACCAACGGGCGCCCAGCTCCCCTCAACGGGCGCCCAGCTCACCTCTCCACCAACGGGCGCCCAGCTCCCCTTAGCGGGCGCCCAGCTCTCCTCTCCTTCAACGGGCGCCCAGTTCTCCACCTCATCTCCGGGCGCCCAAGCTTCTCCCCCACAGGACTCGCAGGCCTCTCCATATGTGAACGAAGAGCCTCTCCAAGTACTTCCTGAGAAGTCCAATGTATCGCCACTACCAGCCTGGAAACTCTACGTTGATGGTTCAACAACCACAGAAGGGAGCGGAGCTGGCTTAATCCTAATGAGTCCTGATGGTACACCCATCAAATATGCAGTGAAGCTCCACTTCATTGCCTCAAACAATGAAGCCGAGTACGAGGCCCTCCTCTCTGGTCTTAAATTGGCGATTGAGATGGATGCTAAATCCGTTCTCGCTTACAGCGATTCACAACTGGTGGTGAATCAAGTAAACGGCGAATTCGAAGCAAAGGAGGAAAGAATGCAAGATTACCTCATCATGGTAAAGGAAGTAATCAAAAGTTTCCAATATTTTCAGCTCTCTCATATTCCTAGGGGAGAAAATGTTGCCGCCGACGCACTCGCCAGGCTCGCCTCATCATTGGAGGCCTCATCTGCAGAACCGACGCTCATCGGGCACCAGTTGGAGAAAAGTAAGTTAGATGTGGTAGTCGAAAACATCCACTGTGCATCAGAAGGCGATGAGCCAAATTGGATGACCCCCATAAAAGCCTTCCTCCAAGAGGGCACCGAGCCAGGTGACCATTTGGAAGCCAGGAGACTGAGGATGAGAGCTTCTAAGTTCACAATCCTACAGGATGTTCTCTACAAGAGGGGTTACAACCTACCGTTGCTGCGCTGCCTTTCCCCAGAAGAGGCTGACTACGCCCTCAGAGAAATTCATGAGGGGATTTGTGGGAATCACTCGGGAGGACGCTGCCTCGCACATAAAGCGCTTAGGCAAGGGTACTTTTGGCCAAGCATGTTGAAAGATGCCAAGGACCTCGCCAAGAAGTGTGACAAATGCCAGCGCTTCGCCAGTGTGACGCGGCAGCCACCAGAAGAGCTGACCACCATCCTCAGCCCGTGGCCTTTCTCCAAATGGGGCATCGACATTTTGGGCCCCCTGCCTTTGAGTAGAGGCCAGTGCAAATTCATAGTGGTCGCCATCGACTACTTTACAAAATGGGCGGAGGCGGAACCCCCTAGCGAAGATAACAGACCACAAGGTGAAAGATTTCGTCTGGAAAAACCTTGTCTGTCGCTTCGGGATACATGAGGCCATTGTCAGCGACAATGGCAAGCAATTCGACAACAGACTCTTCAACTCCTTCTGCGCCGACCTTTCACATAAAACAAACCTCACTCCAGCCCGGCACACCCCCCAGGCAAATGGACAAGCAGAGGTGATGGTGAGGACAGTCCTGCGCAACCTTAAGACAAGGCTCGAAAGAGCAAAAAGGTCTGTGGGTTGATGAGCTTCCAGGGGTATTATGGGCCTACAGGACAACTCCGCGGACTCCTACAGGAGAAACCCCTTTCTCTCTTGCTTTTGGGACTGAGGCGGTAATCCCTGTCGAGATAGGGGTACATTCCCTAAGGGTCCACCAATACGACCCTGCCACCAATGAAGAAGGACTCCGCCTCAACCTCGATTTGATAGAGGAGGCAAGAGAAATGGCTGTGGTCCGTAATGCGGAGTACAAACGACGCATGGCCAAGTACTACAATTCGAGGGTGAAGCCTCGTTCCTTCCAACCAGGAGACCTAGTCCTCAAGAAGGTGATTCTGGCTACGAAGGACTCTCGGGAAGGAAAACTCGGACCAAATTGGGAAGGTCCGTATCTCATAATAGAAGTGGTGAGACCAGGCACCTACAAAATCCAGAACTCTAAAGGAAAGGTCTTACCCCATCCCTGGAATGCAGAACACTTGAAGAAGTACTACCAGTGAGGAGGTCCAGAGGGGTTAAATTAGGGTTTTTGTTAAAGGACCTAGGTTTGCACTTTTTATTTCATTTAATGTTGCAAAACAATGGATGGATAAATAAAATTACTTTTATTACCAAAAGTTGCACAAATCAGGCTGATGCTGCCTTTACAAAAGTCAAGCTACCTACCCATGAAATCCCTATACACTAATCACTTTCATCCCCTTCCTCATAATCCTCCTCCTCATCGTCCTCATAATCACCAGAGCTGCTACCACCATCATCAGGTGCCTCCATCGGCACAAAGCCTGATATGACAATGTCTGGAAAGGCGGCCGAAATCTTCTCTCGAAGCTCCTCGTAGCCATCAATGAAGGCATCCGCGATGCCAATCTGCAGGTCCCTCTCAGCTTGAGAAGCTCTCTCGGACGCTGTCCTCATCTCTGCCTCTACAGCAACTTCCCTGAGCCTCACCTTCTCAAGGGTTCGAGCAAGCTCAGCCTCACTCAGCGAAGCCCTCTCACGGGCCTTCATCAGCTCAGCCTCACTGAGCGAAGCCCTCTCAGGGGCCTTCATCAGCTCAGCCTCACTGAGCGAAGCCCTCTCACGGGCCTTCATCAGCTCAGCCTCACTGAGCGAAGCCCTCTCGCGGGACTTCATAAGCTCAGCCTCGGTGAGCGAAGCCTTCTCGCAGGTCTTCGAAAGCTCATCTTCTACCTCGGCTGCCCTCTTATTGGCTGCTGAAAGCCCGGTCTCAAGCTTACTTACCCTCTCTCGGGACGCAGCAAGATCGGTTGCGGAAATCCTACCAGCGGCTTCCAGGGCAATAATCTTCTCTTGAGCAGTGGAGAGCTCCAGCCGCATAGCCTCCTTCTCCCGACTCATCTGACCACAAGACTGGGCACGCTGCAACAAGCAAATGGATGCTGTGGAAAGCTGAAAAGATAAGAGACGAGAAGTGAGACAGTTATAAAGAAATGAAGGGGTAACAATCAGGAGAAAAATAAATAATGAACTTCACCTGAGTCAGACCCTCTACAAATGAGTCAATGACTCCCTCGGTGCACAAGGCGTTAACCCGAGAGACCTCATGCGCCAGCACATATCTCCCTAGCCTATCCCGCATTTCCCACGAACGACCCCGCCGGGGACCGGTCCCGGTGGGTGCCCCTGTAGAAGTACTCGGCTGTGGAGGACATAGCCGAGGGACAGGAAGTGTGGGTGCCCCTGTAGAAGTACCCGGCTGTGGAGGACATAGACGAGGGACAGGAAGTGTGGCTGAAGAGGAAGGCTGCGAGACAACAGTCTTAGCGGAGGAGATCCATGCCTGAAGAGATATCTCAGGTAAAACCACTCGAGTAGGAGACACTCGGGGCTCAGTGCGAGAAGCCAATCGAGAGGTTCCTGGTGAGACATCGCCTATTCTCGCCACCTTTGAAGGAGGGGTTCCCCTATCCGAGAAGCGGGTCGAAAAGCGGGCTCCAATCATCTCTCTGCACACCTCCGTGCCTATTAAGAGAAGTATTGGCAAGTGAGACATAGAAACAACACCTCAGATAACGTTAAGATTGTGGCCAGAGCAGATTTAACTTACTCTTTCTCTTTGATGACGGTCCTGAAGAAGAGCCCGGAGAAGGTCCACTGGCCTTACGACTTTCTTTGGGAATAAGAGCTCCCAAGTCTTTCTCTGGATGATCCCTCACCGCTTGCAGTTTCGCCTCTTGGTCCTTGGAGAGTATGGGAGGATCTGCGGAGTAACGGTGTGCATAGAGGAACAATGTATATATACATTTATATAAGTATGGAGAAGTGAACAGGGAGACGTACCCAGTCTTTTGGCGCCAATCCATCGTGTGGGCACCAAAGCCTGATCTGCTTGTGAAGCCCACTCGCCACCTATGAAGAAGAAGCGAGATTTCCAGCGGTGACAGTTGGAACGCATCCCTGTAAGAAGCTTACACCCCCTGGAGGTGAGATAATACCATCCCCTATTTGGGGCAGGAGACTCCATTAAGTTGTAAGCGGCGTGAAACTCAACTGGAGAGGCATCCTCGCCATTCACCTTCCTCCACAACGCAAGAAAACCCAGCAAGGCCCTCCAGCCGTTGGGCACGAGACGCCCCGGGGTTAGGGAAAAATAGTGGAGAATCCGGCAGATGGAAGAAGACATTGGGAATCTCAGCCCGGCCTCGAGCATCTCCTCATAAATGAGGATCTCACCTGAGGAGCTGTCGCAAGCTGGCTCATCTTTTTCAGCAAGACGACACATCACCATGGGCGGAATACGATACGAAGTAATGATTCAGGAGATGTCACTATCTGTCTGAAAGGTGCTGAAGATTGTACTTACTTTGGACCCGTCGTCCTCAACGATGACCTTCCCTTGGTATTTCTTGGGACGAGGACGTAATTTTTCTCTCGCCGCGGAGACCGATGCAAGGTCTCGTGACCCCTGGCCGGATGCGACACCTGAGCGAGAGGTGCTGTGAGCATGCACGCCCAGCTCAGGCTCGCCCACCAGGTTGGGGTCGCCCATCCGTCCTCCACCTAGCAAGCCACCCCCCTGCCTGGGCTCATCGCGGGGGCTGCTCGCCCAAGGGGGCATCGCCGAGCTTCCCTCACCTCGGCTGCTCGCCCAAGGGGGCATTGCCGAGCCTCCCTCACCTCGGCTGCTCGCCCAAGGGGGCATCGCCGAGCCTCCTTTGTCCTGCCTGCTCGCCCAGGGGGCCCCCACGGCCTCGCCACCATCACCTCCCTCGCGTCCGCTCGCCCAGGGGTGCACCGCGACGTCGCCCATCGCAGGGGCACGTGCGGCCAGGCGGGCGCCCACCGCGGCAGCGCCCTCGCCCGCTGCATACACCCCGACGCCCAGCGCAGGGGCGCCCTCGCCCACAGCCAGCGCCGCGACGCACGGAGCAGGGGAGCCCTCGCCCGCGCCTGCCAGGGGCTCGCCGCCCTCGCCCACAGCCAGCACCGCGACGCACGGAGCAGGGGAGCCCTCGCCCGCGCCTGCCAGGGGCTCGCCGCCCTCGCCCGCGCCTGCTGTGCTGCCCTCGCCCAGTGCAGCCAGGGGCTCGCCGCCCATGGGAACCTCTCCCCCCTCGCCCGCGGTGACCGAGCTTCCCTCGCCATGGCTGCTCGCCCAAGGGGGGCCCACAACGCTGCCTGCGCCTCCCTCGCCCGAGGCAGCCAGCGCAACGCCCGCGGTGCCCATCACCTCCTCCTCACCTATTGAGGGATCGCCGGAAACGCCAACGCCAGTGCCTACCCTTCTGCTTGCCACCATCTTCTTCTCTCCCAATGGTTTTTCTGCAGAACCAAGTTTCTTTCTTTTGAAGAAATCAGACTCTAGGGCTTATTTTATAGCCAGAGTTTTCAAAGAAGAGTAACCCAAACCGGGAGGACTCTCCGAAATACACATCTACAGGGACAAGCGGTTAAGATCGGGAAGAAGAAAATTTGTCAAGAGACGAGATTGGAATTTATCAATGCCCCCTTTCAAAAATAAAAATATATATTATTATTTGGGAACGGAGCATTGAGGGGGCAAATGATGAGTCAAGCCCAATCCGGATCGCGATAATGAGTCAGGTCCACGTAACCCGGTCCGTCTAGGATCGTGGGTCAGGCCAGTAGCCCCGTTGAGATCCGGGTTTCGTTAAGCGAAGCCTCGTCATCGCAGACTCCGAGTCATCGCGACGGAGTCCTCCCCTAACCTGCATTTACCAAGTCTCGCGGAGAGGATCTCACCTGCCTTCCACCTGGCTCGATCCTCAAGGACACGTCTGACGCTCCAAAGAGACGTTGAACCGATTGCCTCCCCACCTGGTGGGAAAGAGTTATAAATAGAGCCCTCTCATCACTTGAGAGGGGATGGTTTTTTCTCTACTTTCACATATCTGTAACCCTCGACATTAATCGAAGATCACCTTCTTGAAGTGGACGTAGGTCACGCTTGACCGAACCACTATAAATCTCTCATCTCTCTTCATTTATTGCATTGCATTAATCATCTTGACAGGTGGTGTCCGAATCCCTGTTTTTGGCATCATCACCTTTTTTTAAGTCTTTAATATATTTTACCGTTACCGATAAAAAAAATCGTCCTGACCAATTTTTCACCTTACATTTTCTTACCTTTCACTTTTGCATGCTCCCCTCCCTAAATTCTCAGTTTTGCCTTTCTGTTCGCTAATAAATTAGTTACTTTCATCTAAATTATCTACTTCATTTTGTTGGGCATCCTGAGTGAAGACTTAGGATGTTAAAAGGGAACTTAACTATTTTGCTTGACCATGGGATGTGTGATCATCTTAAATGAATTTTGAAGCTTGTTCAGCCTTCATATAGAAGAAAGTCTTGAAAGCTACACATCTAGAAGGGTCAAATTATTAGGATGTTTCCAGTTATCCAATGTGAGACAATGAAATTGACAATAACCAAAATTTCTATTTTGACTATATATTTCATAAAATTATATTAGACAGCTAACAACATGCATTGATCTGGTTTTTAGACACACACACGCACACACACACTTACGGCCCTCTTTATAACTCATTAACTTATCCCCCCCCCCCCCCCACTTGAAACTACCGTGAGAAGCATTTCTCACAGGGCCCTCCCGAAGCCCCGTCTGGGGATGGGACCAAGGGGATCAAAAGATCTTGCCCCCTCGTAACTGTGTATGGTGACAAAAGTTCGAATCATCATCCTAACTACCTGATCAATAGCTTCCATAGAAACTAAGTTTTTAAGAGTTCGGATCATCTTTCGCAGCTATTAGACGAAACGATGTCACACTTTTTCTAAAACTCCATTGTGGGGCCATGTAGAGAAGATACGGACCGTTCAAGATGAATTTCGTCCCCTCCAATCACATATCCACAAGTCTCGGCTCAAAAGGAGTCGGTCCCTTAGTATGATAGAGCTCCGTGACAGAAACATGCTTAACACCATGTCAACAATGGAGCCAGTCATTGCCTTGTAGGGTTTCTTTAGTGCTGCTAAATCGTATGGTGGGGCCCACTCCATCTTTGCTTAAGCTTAAGGATTTATCTGTAGAGGCCAGTGTGGTATCGATCTTGAACGGTCTGGAGTTTTTTTGGGTAGAACTCAATAATTTTACTTGATACAGAAACATAGTGCTTTAGTTTATTTTTGGTGAGAAAAAAAATCTATATGAGATAATTTGTTTTCAGCTCTTGTTGAAGACTAAAAAATGGTTCTCTAGTGACTAAATTCAAATATGTTTTCGCCAATCCACTGAAAAATAAAGATTAATCATTGGTCGTTGGGCGATAGTGCAGACGATGAGTGCATTGGATATGGTCTGTGAGTATTTATCAAAAGAAGAAAAATCAAATGTGCTTTAGGGAAAAATTGTATAAATTACATTCGCCTCAACATATAAAGGCCATCAAAAATATTAAAATGGAATATAGAAGAAGTCATTGATTTTCGCACGTATTTTAGGGCATGTTTCTTTATTGGAATTCATAGAATTTTTGTTTGAAACTTTTTAAGATTCTTAGACATATTGGTGGGATTCCCGAATGATCCCTTGCACCGGACCATCCAGAAGTTCCACCAAAAAGCAAAGGGGCTGAAGTTCTAAGAGTTCCAAAGGTTGTTTGAGACCTTTTAGGTGGTTGGAGTTTTGAAATGATTGTGAAGAAACATGGCATTTGCAAATGCCATGGCTCATGTAAAAAAAAAACCCAAACATATCAAATTCTTGTTAGGAGTTCTAATAATGAAACAGGCCATTTGCGTTTGCAAATGTCATGTTCTTTTAGTAGAACTCCAAAATTCTAGCCACCTAAAAAGTTTCAAACGGCCTTTGGAATTGCTGAAATTCCAGCCCCTTTACTTTTGGGTGTCTAGATATCAAAAATCCCCCAAACAAAAATTCCATGAATTCCAACGAAGAAAGAAGCCCTTAGTTCTCATGAGAAATACTCGGCACAAACATAGCCACTAGAACATAACCAACCAAAAATTGGGCCAACGTTTAG
>CM022945.1:68133942-68175611 GCA_012931725.1 Litsea cubeba | reverse complement strand
TGCTTATGCGGATGCTGACTAGGCAGGCTGTCAAGACACGCGTTGTTCTACTACTGGTTGGCGTATGTACCTTGGCAATTCGTTCATTTCTTGAAAATGCAAGAAACAAGCACGTGTATCCAGATCTTCCACGGAAGCTGAATATAGGGCGATGTCTTCTACTTGTTCTTAAGTATTATGGCTATGGGGCCTTCTTTCGGAACTTGGGTTCACTCAAACCTCTCCTACTCCATTGCATGCCGACAATACTGGGGCTATCCGAATCACTGAAAATCCAGTATTCCATGAATGCACCAAGCATATTGAAGTTGACTGCCACTTTATTCGGGATGAATTTAAGCAGGATGTCATTAGTCTACCTCATGTCCATATAGAGTTTCAGCTTCACAAAGGGACTTCCTCGGCCTCGACATCAATTTTTTATTTCCAAATTGCTGCTTTATGATTCCCTAGCATCAATTTAAGGGGGGTGTCAATCCAAGCCCAAGCAAGTCCAAGCCCATTTTGGGCCCAGACTTCATATATTACTTAGTCAAAGCTTCTTAGTTTGTAAAAGGGCTTTTTTAGGATCTGATTGGTGATACTTACATGTAATCAGGGATTTCATCCCCTTTATAATGAGAATAACGGTCGACGAAGAAGGTCACTGCATTCAGTACATCTCTTCAGAATTCTTTCCATTTCTCTAGATGATACTAACGACTAGAAAACTTAGATCTCTCCTCCCATAAGGATGAGTGAAGATATACTTTAGATAGTTATTTTTTATGAGAGCTCAGTAACCCATCTATGCTACAAACTAGCTATCTTTATCATTAGATGCTTTTAAGCATTCCATATATCCGGAGAAAATAAGAAATCAAGGAAACAAACATCATAAAAATAAAAGTACAACCATAAATAATGCATCTTTATCAATCATGTCCATCTGTAGAACTAGTAATCTTAGTCGAGGAACTGATCGTGTGATTAGAGATATCAATTCGATAGTGTATAGCAGTTGCATGTTCCTATGTATAAGTGCAAAAATAATGACTCACAAGATGAGGGGGTGCCTGATAGGGCTTATCCAAATGTAAGATGAATATCAGCTGCCTCAAAGCCTAAAAGGGGAAGAACAAACGATCAGAGGACCCTGGCCTGAGTGGCGTAAGGCTCTCCGATGCCTAAGTTAGTGTTTGAACTGAACAAAGGAAGGAGAGGAAGAAGAGAGGCAGTGTAACAGCTCTCAAGTGTGTATATTACGTACCTGTGTTATGGGATGTTATTTTATTTATAGAGAACTCTACCTGACATCTTGGAGTGGGCCCCTTGATTTGATAGGGAAGCTCTCATTAGCCCACAAAGTAATAAATACGGGTCCATCACAGCCCACAACGCATTTATTGCCAGTCCGATTAGCCCACATTGCATTTATTGCCAGTCCGATCAGCCCACATTACATTAAATGCATGTCATGTGGGCCTGATCGTGTTGGATGCCTTTGGCGGTAGAGGTCCCATCGGATCCATCCTCGGGCTCTGCCCTGATTTGGCTACAGCTGCTAGATGCCGCCCTGTCAGAGATCTGGCGAAGATTGTGGACGGCTGGGATGGCCCATCTGTCTCTCTGGCTCGAGCCCCTACTTCGCCACGTGTCTGGTGACGTGGCGGGCGTGGGGGCGAGACCAGGGTTTCTCTTAATTTCGGCTTCCTTCCCGGCTTCTTCCGCCGGGGTCAGGCACACAGCCGAGGTCAACCTTGATAGCCGAGCTCGGCTCTGATAGCCGAAGTCAGCCTGGTTTCGGCTGAGGCCTTCATCCCGGCGCCGAGGTGTGTATGGATAGCGCGTGGACGTGCTAATTGACATCTTACAGCCAAGATTAGCATAATCCTGGTGTCTTGAAAATCTCCCCACACAATTGCCCCCTAGCTTATGACTTCTTAGGGGCCCTAGCCTTTAGAGGTCGGAAGCTAGAGAGTCCATCTGGAGATGTTTGATCATTGCTTGGCGGCTGGCGCCGCTTCGACTTCTTCGAGGCAATTAATGTCACGTCCTGCTCACCCCGGGAAACGAACCGGGAGCTACACGTGTCGCTTTCTTGCTGATTGTACCGTCAAATTGATGAGATAGGCGCGGATCGCGATACTGTCTTTTCGAATTCTTAAATGGCGCCCGAAGAAAGCTTCCTTCCCCTATAAATAGGGTCGTCTTCTTCTACTTTATATTCTTTAATTCCATTTCTGATATTTCTTCCTTTGGTCTTCGTCTTGTTCTTCGTCTTCATTCTAAAGACTTCTCGAGAGGCTCTGGCGAGGACGATAACAAGACGCGCCCAGGCTGATTCTCGTCCCTGATTTGCCCTTCTCTTTCAGTAAGTGACTTCGTGCCCCTTTCTATTTAGGGTTCTTCCCTTAGGGTTTTCTTTTTTCGCCTTCTTCTCCTAAGCTATAGGAATGGCCAACCCAAGGTTTCAGTTAGATACGCCTGAGGGCATGGCTAGGTTTAGGGGGGCGTATAATATTCCGAAGGGGGTTCGCCTCAGGCCGGCGACTCCCTGCGACCATGCTCTGCGTTGCTGGTTTAGCGGCTGGATGTCGTTCCCCTTGATCTCTGTGATCGAGGGCGAAGTCAGATTTCCCCTGCATCCCCTACTTAGGGCCTGCCTTAGCGCCTGGTCCATTGCCCCTTGCCAGTTGATGCCCAACGCTTCAAAGTCATCATGGGCACGGCAAAATTGAATGAGATTTTGGGGATCAACTTGGGTGTCCACGACATCGAGGATGTGTATGACATCTGCAAGGCTAGGGGAGACAACTATTATCTTCGGGTGAAGCAGCTCCGAAAGGGCTTCATCCTAGCCTTGGAGGATTCTGGAAAAAAACGCCGAGGATGACCATTTTTGTGTTTCGGGGGAATGGGAGTTCGGCGCTGGTGAGGACAGGACGCTCAGGGTCCCTCGCCATCTCGGGGTCGTCCCAAGTAAATATCGCCCTTCCATTTTGCTTTTTTCACCTAACTTTCGAATTGCCGGACTGATACTCTTGCTTATTGTGCAGAACTGCGAGAGAGGCAGCGCCGAGCGGTAAGCGATGGTTGGGAAAAGAACGTCGCCGACCACAGAAATGTTGAAAAGTACGCCGGGCACGAGAATAGATCGGCCTGGAAATTGCTAGGCTACGCGCAGAGGTATCGCGGCCACTACAAGAGGATTGGAGCAGCGTAGGAGGACGAGCTACAGCCTGATATCCCCCCTGTTACTTTGGCTGTGCCTGGGGGCATTCCTCTGATCGATCCTGCTGCGAGCCGAGCTGCGTCTGGTGCTGAGGCATCTTCTTCCACCAGTTCGGAGTCTTCAAGCTTGAGGGAGGCTGTGGAGGCTTACACATCTGATCCAGAAGAAAGAATGGAAGGCAGTTCCGAGTGTCGGGGACCAAGGATTTGGGGCCAAATTCAGGTGCGGGCCTTCTTCTTCCGCAACGCCTTCTTCTACCAGCGCCCGCGCGACTTTGGGCTCGGGGGGCATTGTTGTTTCCTCCGCCCTCGTCATCACACCGAGCGAGGGAGAGCGGAGGCGCTCCCCCGAGCGGGCGAGGGGCGGATCTCCGCCCAGAAAGAAGCCTTGAGCTGGGGAGAAAGACTTGGGGGCCGAGCCAGCCCTCAAAGGCAAAACGCCTGTGCGCGCTTCTGGAGGCAAGGCTCCCCCAAGAAAGAGTGCCCCAGCGAGCCGGGCTGCTGCCGAGACGACTCGCGATCTCAGCGTCCCGGCAGGGCAAGGGTCCGGATCGGCCTCCGGACCCCGCGCTACCCCTACAACATGGAGGCCGAGGCTGGATGTAAGACCCCGACCCGAGAGACCTCGTTTTGAGTTGTTTGAGTTGTGTTTTAGTTTTAAGTGTGTTTAGTAGTTTTGGATTAGTTGGGGATTAGAATAGCTTTTATGATAGCTTTGGGGAATTTGGAGAGCCTTTTTATTTGTGGGACCCTTTGGGGGTTCTTATTTCGAATTGTGTGAGATTGGGGGTTTACCGATGATTTCCAAGAATCGTGTTTTTTAACCCCATTGGACTTATCTTGTTAACCCCTACAACTTTCATGTTGACATCGTTTTCATTTGAGGACCTTAAACCTGATTTTTCACTAATTGAGGGCAAAATGGTCTTTTTACCCAAAATCTGGACACCGATTTCAATGTCACCAAAATGTGCAAAATATATACTTTTTGGAAACTATAAATTTTTCCGATCAACTTTGTCTTCTTCGCCGAATTCGTTTGAAGCCCCGAGAAACCATGTTTTTAGCCCGAGAAGTTCTTTAAGTTGTGGGCCCCATCCTCACTTACTATATATAGAAAGTTTCTTCTTCTTTTTCCCATTTCTGGCAAAAAAACCCTAGAGGAGGAGAGAAATCCCAGCCCTAAGGGTTTTCCCTTACCTTTTCTTGCCTCTTCATCTTCAATCACCCACTAAGCTAGTGCTAATGGAAAATTAGTTGTTGCAATCTTCTTCCTCATCTCAAGGCCTTCATCTTGATACCATTTTTGAAGAAAACCGCCCACTCCAAGATTTACTTTGGACAACACCTTGCTTTTGAAGAACTTCCTTGTAAGTGATTTTCCTAAAAATGTTATAATCTTGATTGTTTAGCCCTAGGGAAGCTCTATTTCAGTTATTGGAAGATTTCGTCTTGTTTTAATTGGATTTTGATAATCTAGGGTTTGGATTTGGGGGTTTGTGTATAGGTGTTTGTTTGGGAATCTAAGAGGTGATTAGAGCTCAAATTGAATTGCAATTGGACCCAAGGCAAGTGGATGAAATGATTCTCATGTGTTTTATCATGTTTTATGAAAAATCTTGAATTGTCTTCATTAATGGTTTAATGATTTATCATGTTTGATGGTTTAGTCTTATTGATTTTGAATGATGATTTGATGTGATAATGAGGTCAAGGAATAGCCCAATTGTTTGTGAAAATATGTATGGAAGAAGGGAAAGAAAGGAAATGGATTGGAGTTGGACAAGGGAAGAATTCAATCAAATGGGTTGAAATTCGCTACAGGACCGATCGATCGCCCGTCAGGTCCGATCGATCGGACTGTAAATAACTGAGAGGGTTCTCAGGACCGATCGATCGCCCCCGTCAGGTCCGATGGATCGGACTGTAAATAACTGAGAGGGTTCTCAGATCCGATAGATCGCCCATCAGGTCCGATCGATCGGACTGTAAATAACTGGAAGCAAATTCGGGACCGATCGATCGGCCAAGGGGTCCGATCGATCGGACTGAGATGAGATGAAGTATAAATAGGAGAATTGTGGGATTATTTTCCAGATTCACCCCAAGTCCATACTCAAGTCCAATTCAGCTCTATCCCTGATCTTCTTATTTGACGATATTGAACCTATAATGATGCATTCAAACCCACTGAAAGATTGGGGTATAGTGTGAAGGGCTGTAGTGTGGGAAGTACTGTTTGGAGGCCCAATGCTATTCAAGGATGAGTAAGGCATTATATGAAGTCGAAGGAAGGAAGAACCTCATCATGGAAACTCCATGAGGTTTTCTAGATTGATCAATGGTATAAGGACCCGGAATGGTCCCTAACTCTTAAAGAGTACCAAAATTTCATCATAACTGACATACGGGACCCTATTCACACTGATTCAATTCTAGAAACTCCATTGTTAGCCTATAAAGGTGGGAAAACTATTTGTATTCGATTTTCAACTAAACTCCTATTTTGGGATTTCAAACCAACTTGATATGACTAGACTGTTACAAGAGTACTAAAAGTGATGTGTTTAGCTTTTGCTAACTTGTATATGGCAACTTGAGATGGATGTGTATTTGTGCCTATGGCACCCCGTTTCTTACTGTGCATATGATTTGATTTATCGTATTTGACCTATGAGTCGGCACCACTGAGCTTGGACGACCTCGTCGGTTTGATCCTCCGACTTGGGGTTCCTTCCCCTCCTGATAGCCAGCTGCAGTCTGGAATGTGCAGAGTTTTTACCCGGTTCGCTACCGTGGTCCCGCAGAGTATATATATATGTATATTATAATAATTATCGTTGTTCCTCCTCACCTCGTGTGACTGAGGTCAATGATCCCGTTAGGGTATGCGCTCTCTTCACTTCGGTTGAAGGGAGGATCTAGCTTGTGGGGTTGCCATCTTGACAGTTCCAAATCCTTGTTACCTTACATGTTTTATTGCAAATGTATTTCTTTTGAAATGATATATTGTCTTTTACAAAGTTCATGTTTTATCCATAAGTTTTCTTACTCTTGCATAGTATCATTGTTTTATTATCGTTATATCTTTTCACCCACCCTGCCAGACCGTCGTGTCTGATCCATTTATTTTGGTACTCAGGTCCCGAGCTCTTTGCCATTGAGGAGGAGCCAGAGGAGGCGGTCGGTGGACCGCAGCGTGTGATTGAGTGGCAAGCTGATGATGTCATGTAGACATTTGGCTTTGCCTTGAGGACGATACACTTGGGACTTGATATCTTTGTTTTAGATTTCTTTGGGTTGCACGGTCTTTGTTGACCGATAGTTAGGGGTTTTAATTAACTGATACTTTGTAAACATACTTGAATTTACTTTTGGGGAAAAAACATGCTTGATCATTGCTCATCCTGATACCTTATCATTTAACCATAGATTTGTTTTGTTTATGAGATTGAATAGTACTCATATGATTTGCTACACGCTTCCGCAATCTTAAAAATATATTGGATATGATTACATGTGAGATGATGTGTACAGATAATCCTCACCGCGGAACCCTGTGGGAAATCACGTGCACGGATAAATATTCTTTTAATTCCGTGTGCGTTTTAGCCAAAGGGATGCTCGTGGCGCGGCATCACCCCACCGTCCCGACTTCCCGGACTCGGATCCTTTCCCCTTTCGGTCCGGGGTCGCGACAGGACTGGTATCAGAGCCGGACATGTTTCAGGCAATTAAAAGAAACTAGAAACCTTAAGTACGTGGCGAGGATCCGTTAGATAGAATCGTGTGAGCAGTGTTGTGACCACCCTGTACTTGGTTTATATGTGCTAACAAATTGTTTTGCAGCGTTATGCCACCTCGCAAAAGAACAGCAAACAGTAATCACATTGCCAGTAACAGTGAGAGTGCAGGGCTTAGTACAGAGGAACTTCAGGACAACAATATGCAGAATCAATTCCAGCAGATGATGCAAGCTATGCTAGACCAACAACGACAAGCAAATGAAAATCAGGCTAGACTCCAAGCACAAGCTCATGAGACACAGACCAGATTGCAAGAACAGATGCTTAAGAAAGATGAGGATCATGCTAGGGAGATAGCTCTAATGCAGGCACAGTTGTTGGGGATATTAGAGAGGAGACCGGAACCAATCCCAGTTGCACCACCTGGTCCGGTAAACATTAGAGGAAATGATCCTAATGTGCTGTATGAGCGGTTCAGGAAGAGAGGACCGAAAGAATTTTTGGGGACTGAAGACCCAATGGCAGCAGACGATTGGCTTGAGCACACCGAAAACATATTCGAGATATTCATATGTACCGGTGTGGAACGTGTTCAGCTTGCAGCCTCTATGTTTGTGGGTTTAGCAGATATTTGGTGGAAGACCGTCAGGGCAGAATATAGGGAAATGGCTGATGCAGAAGCTTGGGTTAACTTCAAGAGACAGTTTGGAGAGAAATACGTACCTGCACATGTCAAGAGACAAAAGGCAGCAGAGTTTCAACAACTTGTGCAAGGGAACATGACAGTCCTCGAATACCTTACCAAATTCGAGAGATTGTCAAGGTATGCTCCAGAGCTGATAGACACTGTTGAGAAGAAGATAACCAAGTTCCTTGAGGGACTTCACCCGATTATTGAGAGGGATGCTACCGGGGTTGTACCACCCGTTACCTTTGAAGAAGCTGTCAAGAGAGCATACAAATTTGAGAACTTCCATAACAAAATCATCAAGAACCAAGGAAAGGGTCAAGGCCAGCAACAGAACAATCAACAAAGAAACAATCAGAACAAGAGGCCAAGACAAGAGCAAAATGTGCAAAATCCGGGTGCTTGTATCCATTGTGGGAAACATCATGGGAATGCCCAATGTCGTACTATCACGGGAGCATGTTTTAGATGTGGTTCATTGGACCACCAAATGAGGGATTGCCCAAGGCCAGATAGACAAAATAGACAGCAACAAGGAGTACAGCGTCAGGCACCACCTCAGAATGCATTGGTAGTTCAGAATCAAGCAAGGCCACTACAACAACAGGCACCTCAGCCACAGTTTAGGCCACAACAACAACAGCAACAACCGGCCCGTCAGCAAGGGCAGAATCAGAATCAGAATCAGCGTCCTCAGAATCAGAATAGGAATGCACCACAAGGCAGGCAACAGCAAGGACAGAACAGGCCACCACAAAGGGCACAACTCTATGCTGTCAATAGAGCTGATGTGGAGGCTGAAGGCAATGTAGTGGAAGGTACACTTCTCGTCTGTGGTTTTGATGCTAAGGTTTTGTTTGACCCTGGCTCTACTCACTCATTCCTATCTCCAAAATTTGCTATGTTGATTGATATGCATGCTAGAGAGTTGAGTTTCATTTTGACTGTGACTACCCCTTTAGGTAAGGAAGTTGTTTGTAGAACTTTTTACCCTAGTTGTCCAGTCGTGATAGGAGAAATAGTATTACCGGCAGATCTCATTTTGTTGGAGATGCAGGATTTTGATGTCATCCTAGGGATGGATTGGTTAGCAGGATACCATGCTACTATGGATTGTTTCCATAAGACCCTAACTTTTAAGTTAGAGGAGACCCAAGAAGGGGTGTTGTTTCAGGGAGAAAGGAGTAATTCTGGTGCAGGATTTATTTCAGCGTTGAAGGCTGATAGACTTCTAAAAAGTGGTTGTGAGGGTTATTTGGCGTTTATCACGGAGGATAAACGGTCCCAAGGGGTGGAGGAGATTCCAATTGTTTGTGAGTTTCCGGATGTTTTCCCGGAGGAGATACCAGGATTGCCACCCATTAGAGAGATAGACTTCACTATTGAGTTGTTACCGGGGACCGCTCCGATATCTATCGCACCCTACAGAATGGCCCCGGCAGAATTGGGAGAGTTGAAGATGCAATTGCAAGAACTTTTGAACAAAGGTTTTGTGAGACCTAGTGTGTCACCGTGGGGAGCACCAGTTTTGTTTGTAAAGAAGAAGGATGGTTCCATGAGAATGTGTATTGACTATAGAAGATTGAACCAAGTGACCATCAAAAACAAATATCCATTGCCAAGGATAGATGAATTGTTTGATCAGTTGCAAGGAGCTGCTTACTTTTCGAAGATTGATTTGAGGTCAGGCTACCATCAGTTGAGGGTTAGAGATTCAGATGTGCCAAAAACAGCCTTTCGGACAAGATATGGACACTATGAATTTCTAGTGATGCCATTTGGTTTGACTAATGCACCGGCAGTTTTCATGGCATTGATGAACAAAATATTCGCGGAGTATTTGGATCAGTTTACAGTGGTGTTTATTGATGATATTTTAGTGTATTCCAAGACCAAAGGAGAGCACGAAGAACATTTGAGGATAGCACTCCAGCTTTTGAGGGAGAATCAGTTGTTTGCAAAACTTAGTAAGTGTGAATTTTGGTTGGACCAAGTCACATTTTTGGGTCATATCATCTCCAAAGAAGGATTATCAGTGGACCCGTCCAAGATTGAGGCAGTCATGAATTGGGATAGACCGAAGAATGCATCAGAAATCAGGAGTTTTCTTGGATTGGCAGGATATTATCGGAGGTTTGTGCAAGGATTTTCGTCGATTGCATCACCTCTGACGAAGTTGACAAGGAAGAATGCACCATATGTTTGGACAGACAAGTGTGAGGCTAGTTTCCAAGAGCTGAAGAAGAGATTGACTACAGCTCCAGTCCTTACTTTGCCATCTGGGAGCGGCGGTTTTACTATTTTTACCGATGCTTCCAATGTTGGGCTTGGATGCGTGCTAATGCAAGATGGGAAGGTAGTTGCATATGGGTCACGGCAGTTGAAAGATCATGAGAAGAACTATGCAACACATGATCTCGAGTTAGCCGCAGTTATTTTAGCTTTGAAGATGTGGAGACACTACCTCTATGGAGAGAAGTTTGAGGTTCACTCCGATCACCGTAGTCTACAGTACTTGTTTTCTCAGAAGGAGTTGAACATGAGGCAAAGGAGATGGATGGAATATATTAAAGACTATGATTTTCCAATCAAGTATCACCCGGGAAAAGCGAATGTAGTTGCAGATGCCTTGAGCAGAAAGTCAGTGAGCATGGCAAGTCTTCGGGGGACCTATGTGGTACAGCAGTTAGAAGAGTTGGGTGTAGATTTTCAGCCACTAAGAGAAGGTGTCATGTTAGCAAACATGTCAGTGTCAGAACCTTCTTTCATTCAAAAGATCAAAGAGAATCAGTTGCAAGACCCAGAGTTGGCTAAGATTTTTGAGCATATAGCAGATCGTCCGGATTGTCGTGTTGTGGATGGAGTTTTGTATTATCGAGACCGTCTTTGTGTGCCTAACTTGGAGGACTTAAGGAATGATATCATGTCCGAGGCCCATGATACCAAGTATTCCATACACCCGGGCAGTACGAAGATGTACCAGAATTTGAAGGGCAGATTTTGGTGGAATAACATGAAGAGAGAGATAGCAGCTTTCGTCTCTCGTTGTATGACATGTCAGTTGATTAAGGCAGAACATCAGAAGCCTCCAGGGTTACTACGACCATTAGAGATTCCGGAATGGAAATGGGAGCACATTACCATGGACTTCATATCGGGTTTACCGAAGACTAGTAAGGGCAATGATGCTATTTGGGTCATAGTGGACCGTCTCACCAAGTCAGCTCATTTCCTACCGATGAAGACTGGGAAGAAAATGCATATGTTACCTTTGGCACAGTTGTTTGTCACAGAAATTGTCAGTCGTCATGGACAGCCAGTTTCCATCACATCAGATAGAGACAGTAGATTTGTCTCAAGATTTTGGAGGACACTGCATGAGTCTATGGGTACGAAGTTACAGTTCAGCACAGCCTATCACCCACAGACCGATGGTCAGTCAGAAAGGACAATTCAGACACTTGAGGATATGCTTCGAGCTTGTGTGTTAGATTTCAAGACTCAGTGGGATGAAGCCTTACCGTTGTGTGAGTTCGCTTACAACAACAGTTTCCACTCGAGTATCGGTATGGCACCTTTTGAGGCTTTGTATGGCAGAAGGTGTAGGACACCTGTTTGTTGGGAAGAAGTTGGTACTCGCAGTTTCCATGGACCGACCATTGTTAGTGAGACAAGTGACAAAATCAAGTTGATCCAAGAACGTCTGAAAGTGGCTCAGAGTAGACAGAAGAGTTATGCAGATTCTCACAGAAGGGATTTACAGTTCAAAGAAGGAGATAAGGTTTTCTTGAAAGTGTCACCTACTCGTGGGACTTTGAGGTTTGGACAAAAGGGCAAATTGTCCAGGAGATACATTGGACCGTACGACATTGTGAGTAGGATTGGTGATGTGGCTTATAGGTTAGCCTTACCACCCAAACTTTCCGGCGTACACAATGTTTTCCATGTGTCTATGTTGAAGAAGTACGTTCCCGACAGGCTACACATACTCCGTTATGAGCCGTTGGAAATTCGAGAAGACGCGACCTATATTGAGAAGCCTAAGCAGATCATCGACACCAAAGAGCAAGAATTGAGAACTCGGACTATTCAGTGGGTCAAGGTACTTTGGGAGAATCATGGACCGGAAGAAGCAACTTGGGAATTACGGGATCAGGTTCAGAAGAAGTACCCACATCTTCTACCGGAGGTGAGTTTTAATTTCCATTTGGAGGACCAAATGTCCTAAGGGGTGGAGGATGTAAGACCCCGACCCGAGAGACCTCGTTTTGAGTTGTTTGAGTTGTGTTTTAGTTTTAAGTGTGTTTAGTAGTTTTGGATTAGTTGGGGATTAGAATAGCTTTTATGATAGCTTTGGGGAATTTGGAGAGCCTTTTTATTTGTGGGACCCTTTGGGGGTTCTTATTTCGAATTGTGTGAGATTGGGGGTTTACCGATGATTTCCAAGAATCGTGTTTTTAACCCCATTGAACTTATCTTGTTAACCCCTACAATTTTCATGTTGACATCGTTTTCATTCAAGGACCTTAAACCTGATTTTTCACTAATTGAGGGCAAAATGGTCTTTTTACCCAAAATCTGGACACCGATTTCAATGTCACCAAAATGTGCAAAATATATACTTTTTGGAAACTATAAATTTTTCCGATCAACTTTGTCTTCTTCGCCGAATTCGTTTGAAGCCCCGAGAACCATGTTTTTAGCCCGAGAAGTTCTTTAAGTGGTGGGCCCCATCCACACTTACTATATATAGAAAGTTTCTTCTTCTTTTTCCCATTTCTGGCAAAAAAACCCTAGAGGAGGAGAGAAATCCCAGCCCTAAGGGTTTTCCCTTACCTTTTCTTGCCTCTTCATCTTCAATCACCCACTAAGCTAGTGCTAATGGAAAATTAGTTGCTGCAATCTTCTTCCTCATCTCAAGGCCTTCATCTTGATACCATTTTTGAAGAAAACCGCCCACTCCAAGATTTACTTTGGACAACACCTTGCTTTTTGAAGAACTTCCTTGTAAGTGATTTTCCTAAAAATGTTATAATCTTGATTGTTTAGCCCTAGGGAAACTCTATTTCAGTTATTGGAGTATTTCGTCTTGTTTTAATTGGATTTTGATATTCTAGGGTTTGGATTTGGGGGTTTTGTGTATAGGTGTTTGTTTGGGAATCTAAGAGGTGATTAGAGCTCAAATTGAATTGCAATTGGACCCAAGGCAAGTGGATGAAATGATTCTCATGTGTTTTATCATGTTTTATGAAAAATCTTGAATTGTCTTCATTAATGGTTTTAATGATTTATCATGTTTGATGGTTTAGTCTTATTGATTTTGAATGATGATTTGATGTGATAATGAGGTCAAGGAATAGCCCAATTGTTTGTGAAAATATGTATGGAAGAAGGGAAAGAAAGGAAATGGATTGGAGTTGGACAAGGGAAGAATTCAATCAAATGGGTTGAAATTCGCTACAGGACCGATCGATCGCCCGTCAGGTCCGATCGATCGGACTGTAAATAACTGAGAGGGTTCTCAGGACCGATCGATCGCCCGTCAGGTCCGATCGATCGGACTGTAAATAACTGAGAGCGTTCTCAGGACCGATCGATCGCCCATCAGGTCCGATCGATCGGACTGTAAATAACTGGAAGCAAATTCGGGACCGATCGATCGGCCAAGGGGTCCGATCGATCGGACTGAGATGAGATGAAGTATAAAATAGGAGAATTGTGGGATTATTTTCCAGATTCACCCCAAGTCCATACTCAAGTCCAATTCAGCTCTATCCCTTATCTTCTTATTTGAAGATATTGAACCTATAATGATGCATTCAAACCCATGAAAGATTGGGGTATATTGTGAAGGGCTGTAGTGTGGAAGTACTGTTTGGAGGCCCAATGCTATTCAAGGATGAGTAAGGCATTATATGAAGTCCGAAGGAAGGAAGAACCTCATCATGGAAACTCCATGAGGTTTTCTAGATTGATCAATGTGTATAAGGACCCGGAATGTCCCTAACTCTTAAAGAGTACCAAAATTTCATCATAACTGACATACGGGACCCTATTCACACTGATTCAATTCTAGAAACTCCATTGTTAGCCTATAAAGGTGGGAAAACTATTTGTATTCGATTTTCAACTAAACTCCTATTTTGGGATTTCAAACCAACTTGATATGACTAGACTGTTACAAGAGTACTAAAAGTGATGTGTTTAGCTTTTGCTAACTTGTATATGGCAACTTGAGATGGATGTGTATTTGTGCCTATGGCACCCCGTTTCTTACTGTGCATATGATTTGATTTATCGTATTTGACCTATGAGTCGGCACCACTGAGCTTGGACGACCTCGTCGGTTTGATCCTCCGACTTGGGGTTCCTTCCCCTCCTGATAGCCAGCTGCAGTCTGGAATGTGCAGAGTTTTTACCCGGTTCGCTACCGTGGTCCCGCAGAGTATATATATATGTATATTATAATAATTATCGTTGTTCCTCCTCACCTCGTGTGACTGAGGTCAATGATCCCGTTAGGGTATGCGCTCTCTTCACTTCGGTGAAGGGAGGATCTAGCTTGTGGGGTTGCCATCTTGACAGTTTCCAAATCCTTGTTACCTTACATGTTTTATTGCAAATGTATTTCTTTTGAAATGATATATTGTCTTTTACAAAGTTCATTGTTTATCCATAAGTTTTCTTAACTCTTGCATAGTATCATTGTTTTATTATCGTTATATCTTTTCACCCACCTGCCAGACCGTCGTGTCTGATCCATTTATTTTGGTACTCAGGTCCCGAGCTCTTTGCCATTGAGGAGGAGCCAGAGGAGGCGGTCGGTGGACCGCAGCGTGTGATTGAGTGGCAAGCTGATGATGTCATGTAGACATTTGGCTTTGCCTTGAGGACGATACACTTGGGACTTGATATCTTTGTTTTAGATTTCTTTGGGTTGCACGGTCTTTGTTGACCGATAGTTAGGGGTTTTAATTAACTGATACTTTGTAAACATACTTGAATTTACTTTTGGGGAAAAACATGCTTGATCATTGCTCATCCTGATACCTTATCATTTAACCATAGATTTGTTTTGTTTATGAGATTGAATAGTACTCATATGATTTGCTACACGCTTCCGCAATCTTAAAAATATATTGGATATGATTACATGTGAGATGATGTGTACAGATAATCCTCACCGCGGAACCCTGTGGGAAATCACGTGCACGGATAAATATTCTTTTAATTCCGTGTGCGTTTTAGCCAAAGGGATGCTCGTGGCGCGGCATCACCCCACCGTCCCGACTTCCCGGACTCAGATCCTTTCCCCTTTCGGTCCGGGGTCGCGACACTGGAGACTCATCCTGGGAAGCCTTTAAATGTGGAGGATCGGGTCTTGGGGAACCCTCTCATCATTAGGGCTCTCGCCAAGGCATGTGCTCTTCCGCATGACATGGAGCAGCACGCGAAGTTTGACAACGAGAGTCTGCTAGCTTCGGCGATCCAGGCTGCTCTCCTTGTAAGTATTCTTGATGCCCTTCTGATGTATTTCATTTCGGCTGCCGCCGTCTAATTCATTTTCTTTTGCAGAATGTGCAGAGGCTTCAGTTGGTAGTGGAAAGGAGCGACAAGAACGTCTCCAGGATCACTCAACTGGAGTCTGAGAGGGAGAAATTGAGGAAGGAGCTGGCGGACTTGAAGAAATGCAGCGCCGAGACAACCTCACAGCTGGAGGTGATGCTGGTCAGTATCACCGATCTCACATCGACAACCCATCAGTTGAGGGGCGAGATCTGGGTGAAGACAAAAAGGCTGGCCGAGTTAGAGACGGAGCTGGCGAAACTGAAGGCAGATTCGTTGGCGGAATCAACGAGGCAGCGTGCCGAAGTGCTCGCTAACCATTCCGAAGTGGAGAAGCTTCAAAAGGAAAACGCCGAACTGAAGGCTCGGCACGCCGAAGTGGAGCGGCTGCAGAAGGAGAATTCCGATCTCAAGTCCTCACTGCAGGCCGAAGCCCAACATGCCTTTCAGAAGGGGGTGGGCCAGGCCACAGAGGAGTAAAAAAGACAGCTGGAGGAGATAACCTCCATCTTGTTCGAGGAGGGGTGTCTGGCCGAATTCAAGCAGGCGGGGGTTCCTGAAGACCACCCGGTCTATCAGAACCTGCCGAAGTACTCTGGCCCAGAACCCGAGCCGAGTCCCGCTCCGCTGACTGAGAGTGTTCAGGTCGAAGCTCCTGCTGCTGACCCTCTCATGGACGGTGATCCATCTATTCTTCCAGCTGGCGATGCTCCAGCCGCCCCTTCTACGGTCGGCGCTCCTTCTGCCCCTCCTGCGGGTGATGCACCAGAGAAGGCCGTGGTTGTCACCGAGACCGCCGGTCCATCAGAGACATAGTGAGAGTGCTGGTTGAGGCGCTGAAGTCCTTATAGCTTTTTGAACACTGTACTTTTCCTGCTTTTGATTTGTAGTTTTTCTGTCTTTTGGAGATGTAAAGTGAACTTACTTGCAATCTCTTGCCTTTTGAATGAAAAACCAATTTGATCAATTGAGCTTTATTCTTTCTTTTTGAGTTCGGCTTCTTTGTGTCTGAGTCCTGAGTTGGAGAGAGGGTTCCCAACGGTCTTTGTGGTTATCCGCTCCGATATCCCACATTCTGAGGCTCATAAATAGCAATAAGTACAGCGGTATGGCCGATGCGGAAAACGAGCAGATTGTCCCACGTGTCAACATTGGAACCGTCAGTCAATTTGTAGAAAACGTGCACTCCACGCGAAGCATGGGAGACCTCTCCCCATGAATGGGCCCATGAGGACCGAGCCCTCCTTCTCCCGATAAATAGGAGGGGTAAGTCTACCGCCATGGGAGAGTAAAAAGGAAAACCTGAACCAGTAGCATTTTTTATTTTTCATAGCCATGAGGACCCTCCCGCCTCTGCCAGAAATTCTGGCAGCTTCGCCCAGTAGAAGTTTAGGAACCTTTGCCCTGGACGAACCCTCTGCAATTGGAGGCAGCTTCCTACGGGTGGGGCTGTCGCTGGCAGTCGTGGTCTGCGCGTTCTCTGAATACAGTCCCCATGGACCACGCGTTCTCTTAACGCAGGTCCACGGCCAACTCCCACCTATGTGGCTTTGAGGAGATCAACTCCTGTCTATGCGGCTGGGAGTTGGTTGCCAACTTGATTATGCAGGGTCTTGTCTGGGATCCTGTAGGGTCTTGGGTGTCATTCAGGACCAGATCGAGAAGCCTCTGGGCTGAAGATCGATGAGGGTCTGAGTCCCCAGGCAGAGGACCATGAGCCTGAGCTTGTTAACAAATTTTGGTTTGACCAACCATAGGGTATTATAGAGCTCCTGGCACTGAGGACCAGATCGAGAAGCCTCCGGGCCGAGGATCAACGAAGATTAGAGTCTCCAAGCAGCGGACCGGCGAAGATCAGAATCTCCAAGCTTCCCTTCTTTTTCTATTTTTAGAGGACTGTGAGCCTCCTTATTGTATTTTGCCTTTCTGCAACTGATGTAATGAGGATAATATTTTTAATAAAAGTGAAGTTTCTGATCCAGATGAACTGTGTATTCTGCATCTTTGCAATTTTCTGCTTTTCTGTGTTTCTGTGCTGCTTTTCTGCACTTCTATGCTTGCACTGCTTTTTTTGCATTTCTGTGCTGCTTTTCTGCACTTCTGTGCTTTCACTGTTTTTTTTTTTGCATTTCTGTTCTGCTTTTATGCACTTCTCTGCTTGCACTGCTTCGTCTTTTAAAGACTGCTATTGGCCGAGATGAGCCCAAATTTTCAAGGATCTCGGCTGTGCGAGCCTGAGTCCGGGATCGATCTCGGGGGGTGTATGAACCCAGAGTTTTAGGAGCGACTGGGTGTATGAACCCTAAGTCGGTCCATGGGTGTGCAAACTCAAACTTTAGGGAAGATTGGATGTATGAATTCGAGGTCAGTCCCAGGGTGTAAGAACCCAGAGTTTTAGGAGCGACTGGTTGTATGAACCCTAAGTGAGTCCATGGGTGCGTGAACCCAAAGTTTAGGGAAGACTGGTTGTATGAACCCGAGGTCAGTCCCAGGGTGTATGAACCCAGAGTTTTAGGAGCGACTGGGTGTATGAACCCTAAGTCAGTCCATGGGTGCGTGAACCCAAAGTTTAGGGAAGACTGGGTGTATGAACCCGAAGTCAGTCCTAGGGTGTATGAACCCGAAGCTGCCGAACTCAGATAAGGTGGCACAGATTGATGACAGGACAAATGATGCTTTTATTGATCATGAGACTTCCAATACATCTTAGAAAAAGAACTTCTTCAAGTGGGATGCATTCCATGGTCTCGGTAACTGCCTGCCTTCAAAGTCTTCGAGTTTGTAAAAGGATCGCCCTGCTACCGAAACCATCCTGAACGGGCCGTGCCAATTCAGGGCTAGTTTGCCTTCATTTGGATCTTTGTCAGCCGGGAGGGTCTTCTTTAGGACCAGCTCTCCTACTGAGAAACTTCTCTCCCTGACCCTTTCATTGTATCCTCCGGCTAACTGTTGCTGGTAGTCGGCCAGTCGTATGGCCGCTGCTTCTCGGCGCTCGTCGGCTAGGTCTAGCTCCATTGCCAGTTTCATCTCGTTTCGGCCTTGGTCAGCAATCTCTGTTCTCACGGTAGGGAGGCCAATTTCCAAGGGAATGACCGCCTCCATCCCGTAGGCTAGAGAGAAAGGTGTTGCCGAAGTGGAACGCCTCGGGGTTGTCCTGTACGCCCATAGTACGCTGGGGAGCTCCTCTACCCATCTTCCTTTCGCTCTGTCCAGTCGCTTCTTCAGGCCGTCAAGTAGTACTTTGTTAGAAATTTCAACCTGACCATTGCTCTGCGGGTACACCGGGGCGGAGTAGTGGTTCCTGATGCCATGCCTTTGACAGAAGTCTCTGAAGAAGTTGGAGTCGATCTGAGTCCCATTGTCTGAGATCAGAGTCCTGGGGATGCCGAACCTCATTATGATGTTTTTCCATACGAAATTCTTGGAGTCCCTCTCAGTGATGGAGGACAGCGGTTTAGCTTCTACCCACTTCGTGAAATAATCTGTAGCAACTATCAACCATCTTTTGTTTCCTGGAGCCCGGTGCAGAGGTCCAACGATGTCCAGCCCCCATTGGGCGAAGGGCCATCGACTAGAGAGAGGGCTCAAGTCCTGTGCTGGCTGATGAAGAGAATGGGAGAACTTCTGGCACTTTTCGCATTTCCTGGCGTATACCTACGCGTCCTTCTGCATATACGCCCACCAGTAACCTTGGCTTATAGCTCGGTAGGCCAGCGACCATCCTCCGATGTGGCTCCCGCAGATTCCTTCATGGATCTCATATAAGAAGTCGTCAACCTTGCTTGGATGGATGCATTGGAGGTAGGGACCTGTGAAGGATTTTCTGTAGAGCTTGCCTTCAGGGGATAGCCAGAATCGAACTGCCTTGAGTCTGATCCGGTGGGCTTCGTCCTTACCTTCGGGAAACTGATCGTCCTTGAGGTAGGAGATGATTGGGTCCATCCAGCTTGGGCCGAGACCAAGGCAAAGAACCTGCCGAGAAGAATGGAGCTCTAAGCTTGATCTCGATATCGACCCAACCTCAGCGGTTTTTGTCTTTCCTGCTTCGACAGCAGAGGCCAGATTTGCAAGCGCATCAGCGTGCGTGTTAGTTTCTCTGGAGATCTGTCCGACCTCGGCTGTCTGAAAATGAGCGAGAAGTTTCTTCACGAGGGCTAAGTAGGCCGTCATCCTGTCGTCCCGGGCTTGGTAGTCTCCAGTGAGCTAGCTAGTTACCAGTTGTGAATCGCTAAAGACCACCAATTGCCGGGCTCCGAGGATTCGGGCGCTGTTCAGTCCTGCAATCAAAGCTTCGTACTCGGCTTCGTTGTTCGTCGCTTTGAAGTCCACGGTCAAGGCTTGTTCTATGACCAGTCCTTCTGGCGATTGGAGGACTATGCCGGCGCCAGCTCTCTTGGAGGTAGACGAGCCGTCGACGAAGACACTCCATGCCGAGTTAAGAACTTGGCTCTGAGAAGGTTCATCGATCTCGGTGACTTCATCCTCATGCCCTATGCCCCCCAGTTCGGTGCCGGGCTGGATCGAAACCGAGCTCGGAGAGACGAACTCAACGATGAAATCTGTAGAATCTAGGCTTTGATCGCAGTCCTGGGACGGTACTGGATGTCATACTGCCCCAATTCGACCGCCCATTTTGAGATTCTCCCTGAAAAGTCAGCTTTCTTGAAGATGGATCGGAGTGGATGCTCCGTAATAACCACAATGGTGTGGGATTGAAAATAGTGAGAGAGCTTGCGGGAGGCACTGACGAGTGCCAGCGCGAGCTTCTCAAGCAAAAGGTATCTGGTCTCGGCATCAAGGAGGATCTTGCTCGTATAATAGATTGGCTTTTGTATTCCGCCGTCCTCTTTGATGAGGACAGAGCTCACCGCGCGATCCGAGACTGCCAGATACAAATATAGTGTCTCCCCCTGGGTTGGGGTAGTGAGCAGAGGTGGTGAAGAAAGATAAGTTTTGAGTACTTGCAATGCCTGGTCGCACTCAGGGGTCCATTGAAATTTTAAATTTTTTCTTAAGAGCTGAAAGTAAGGCCGGCACTTATCTGATGATCTGCTGATGAAGCGGTTGAGTGCGGCGGCCATGCCAGTCAGCTTTTGGACTTCCTTGGTAGTAGTCGGGCTCTGGATTCCCAAGATCGCCGTGATCTGATCTGGGTTGGCTTCTATCCCATTCCGGGTCACTAGACTTCCGAGGAATTTGCCGGAAGCGATTCCGAAAGTGCATTTGGAGGCATTCAGCTTGAGCTTGAACTCTCTAAGGATGCTGAAGACTTGAGCCAGGTCCGCCAGGTGGTCGTGAGACTGCTTGGACTTTACAACCATGTTGTCAATGTAGACCTCAACGGTTTTGCCGAGCTGAGCCTGGAACATCTTCGTGACGAAACGCTGATAGGTTGCCCCCGCGTTCTTCAGTCCAAAGGGCATCACCTTATAACAATAAGTGCCGCGGGGGGTTATGAATGCAGTCTTCTCCTCGTCCGGCTCAAACATCGGAATCTGGTGGTAGCCTCGATAAGCATCGACGAAGTTCATCCTGTCGTGGCCAGCTGTGGCATCGATCATCTGATCAATCTTTGGAAGAGGGAAGCTATCCTTCGGGCAAGCTCTGTTGAGGTCGGTGAAATCTACGCATACCCTCCACTTGTCGGTTTTCTTCTTGACCACCACCGTATTGGCTAGCCAGACCGGGTACTGGACCTCCCTGATCGCGCCGGCTTCTAGCAACCTGTCGACCTCCTCGACCACGGCTTCTGTCTGCTGCAACCTCGTCCTGCGGTCCCTCTGCACCACTGGCTTGTGGTTGGGATCCACGTTCAGCTTGTGGCATATGACCTCAGGGTCGATCCCAAGCATTTCGCTCGGAGTCCAAGCGAAGACATCTCTATTCTGCATCAGGAATCTCGTGAGCTCGGCTCTCTCGGGGTCGGGAAGCTGGGTGCCGATCAGGAAGAATCTGTCAGGGTCGAGTGGATCGATTCTGACTTCGGCTAGATCTTCAATGCTCTTCTTCTCAGGATCTCGGCCGATCTCGTCCAACCCCCTTTCGGATTCTGCCACATGCACTCGCTCCGACTCCTTCTCTCCAGGGACTACGGCCATCATACACTGCCTGGACAGCTGCTGATCCCCGTCCACAGTAATCACCTCCATCTTGCCTTCCTTGTCCTCAAGCAAGAACTTCAGTTTCTGGTGGAAAGTGGAGGGAGCTGCTTCCATCCTGTGGAGCCACGTCCTACCCATAATAGCATTGTAGGGGGAAGGGGCGTCCACTACTAGGAAGTCGGTCATCACAGAGGCTCCGCCCACCCTAGTCTCCAGAGCGATCTTTCCTTTAGGGTAGACAGGTTTGGCGCTGAACCCTATTAGGGGCGTACAGGCCTCTTTCAAATCAGCCTCTGAGAGTCCCATCTTCTTGAAGCACCCATAGTAAAGGGTCTCGGATGAACTGCCGGAGTCAACGAGGATCCTTTTCACTATGAAGTCTCGCAGCTTCATCGTCAGGAGCAGGGGATCGTTATGGGGAAGCTGCACTCCCTCAAGGTCCTTATCTGAAAACGAGATAGCTGGGCGCTCGCACCGCGCTCTCTTGGACGCTGGTTTGAGCTCAGTCCTCATCACCTCCTTCCCATGAGAGGCATGCCTGGCCTCGGCACGAGCCTGGGCGCTGCCCTTGGGGGAGGGAGAAGAGGGCGCCAGATGGATGACATTGATGATCTTTTCAGATTCGTCGCTGTCCGGGTCCTTGTCAGCACTCTGATAAGTTCGGTCGCTGCCAGCATCTCCCGTCGTGATGTATTCCTCCAGGTGGCCTTCCTTGGCGAGCTTCTCTAGGTGAGAATTCAGGATTCTGCACTCCTCGGTTTTATGCCCATTCTGCTTGTGGTAGGCGCAAAACCTGTCCTGGTCACGGGAGGAGGGGTCGCCTTGAATGGGCTGAGGCCAGCTGAAGAATGGCCTGTGCTTGATCTTGTGCATGATCTGATGGATCGGCTCCTTGAAGATGGTACTCACAGCTTGATAGGAATTGGAGGGAGGCCTGGGCTTCCTGCTGCCCCCAGATTTGGACGCTGGGGTCTTTGCCGAGGTTGAAACCCAAGCTTGGTGCGGTTCTTCTTTCCGGAAAGGCTTCTTGTCCTTCCTAGGGGGCTGGTTGCCCTTATCCTTGTGTCCCACGCCGTGGTTTTGCCGGGCCCGAATATCATCTTCCTCCCGGGCAACATAGCGCTTTATCCTGGACATCAAGGCTGGCACGGAGGTTACGAGGTCTTCGGCCAGGTCTTTCCTGAGCTCGTTTCTTGGTAACAGAGCATTCTGGAAGGCGAAAACTGCCACTTCGTCCTTCGAAACTTCGATTTGGCTGCAAGTCGCCCAGAACCGTTTGGCGAACTGGATGATGGTCTCGCCCTGCTTCATTTTCAGGGCCAGTATATCAGCATCGGTCTTGGTGACAACGCTGTAGGCCTGAAACTTCTTCAAGAAGGAGAGCTAGAGCAGTCTCCAACTCGAGATAGATTTCTCCGGGAGGGCGCAGAACCACTTCAGGGAGCGGTCGCCCAGACTGGAGGAGAAGACTTTGCAGTTGAGGCGGCCCTCGTTCCCCCAAATGGACATCCTCTGAGAGAAGTGCCGGAGGTGAGCGGCTGGATCTGAGACTCCGTCGTAAGGGACGAATTGCGTGACAGAGAACTTCTTGGGTAGGGGAGTCTCCTCGATATCCTGTGTAAAGGGGGAGACCCCCAGGTCAGTGGGGCCGCAAATATCTTGCTGGTCTCGTGCGAGACCAGCCATCTCCAAGTTATGCTGAAGAGCCAATTTAATACGCCTGTCGAGTCGTTCCTGCTCGTCATCCTTCTCTGGTGACAGTGCTTCTGACTTCCGCTTCGAATGGCCTTGACTGTGATGGCTGTGAGCTCGGCCGTCTCGGCCATGATGGCTTCGACTGTTGCTCGAGCCTTCGTCGTGGGCCCGACCACGCTTTTCATCCAGATAAGCCCTCAAATCCTCGTGGGAGGACTGGGCTGCCCTGCTCTGAGCGGCTCTCTTCTCGCCTTGGCGCCCGGAGGGCTGCCTCAGCGAGGTAGCTCTTGCTGCTCTTAGTTGCTGCCGGAGCAGACGGATTAACTTCTCCTGCTCCTGGATAAGGGCATTTTGAGCTGCGATATCCCCACCGTCTGCGATGTGTCATGGACGTTGCGGCCTGCTGACTGCTACGGCTTTGTCCTTCTGGGGACGCTCCTGTCGCCGTTCATCCCGTCGGGGAGGCATGACTTCCTCACCCGGGGACGAATCCTCAACTTGCTCTGGGAATGGAAATGGGACGAAGATGCGCGAGTCTGGGCGCTCCTCGCCTACAGACGCGCTAAGCCCTGCCCCGGATCGCCTCTGAGGAGGGGTGTCCGCCAACGGGCCCGGTAGCTGAATCATCGCTCTTGAAGACTCTCCGCCTTTCTTGGCTTTTGGAGGCATGGTATTTGGGAAGATTGGGCTAATACTTTCCCACAGACGGCGCCAATTGTAAGTGCAAAAATAATGACTCACAAGATTAGGGGGTGCCTGATAGGGCTTATCCAAATGTAAGATGAAGATCAGCTGCCTCAAAGCCTGAAAGGGGAAGAACAAACGGTCAGAGGACCCTAGCCTGAGTGACGCAAGGCTCTCCAATGCCTAAGTTCGTGTTTGAATTGAACAAAGGAAGCGGAGGAAGAAGAGAGGCAGAGTAACAGCTCTCAAGTGTGTATATTGCGTACCTGTGTTATGTGATGATATTTTATTTATAGAGAACTCTACCTGATATCTTGGAGTGGGCCCCTTGATTTAATAGGGAAGCTCTCATTAGTCCACAAAGTAATAAATGCGGGTCCATCACAGCCCACAAAGCATTATTGCCAATCCGATCAGCCCACATTGCATTTATTGCCAGTCCAATCAGCCTACATTGCATTAAATGCATATCATGTTGGGCCTGATCGTGTTGAACGCCTTTGGCGGTAGAGGTCCCATCGGATCCATCCTTGGGCTCTGCCCTGATTTGGCTACAGCCGCTGGATGCCGCCTTGTCAGAGATCTGGCGAAGATTGTGGACGGCTGGGATGGCCCATCTGTCTCTCTGACTCGCGCCCCTACTTCGCCACGTGTCTGGTGACGTGGCGGGCGTGGGGGCGAGACCAGGGTTTCTCTTCATTTCGGCTTCCATCTCGGCTTCTTCCGCCGAGGTCAGGCACACAGCCGAGGTCAACCTTGATAGCCGAGCTCGGCTCTAACAGCCGAAGTCAGCCTGGTTTCGGCTGAGGCCTTCATCCCGGCGTCGAGATGTGTCTGGATAGCACGTGGACGTGCTAATTGACATCTTACAGCCGAGATTAGCATAATCCTGGTGTCTTGAAAATCTCCCCACACACTATGCATTCAAGTTCCAAGCAATATTGAGAGTAGATGGGATTTACCTCCATTTATTGTTCCTGGGCATTTTTCTCATGCTGCGGAAGTGCTTCCTAAAGAGGGATGGCGAGTGTCTATTGCTCAGAAGTCCATCCTTTCTTGGTTGCAGTAGTGTGGTCAGAAATCGGAGATCTTGGGCAATACTCTTTACCATCAAGACTTCTATTATGCAATTCTTTCTCTTTTGTAGATGATTCTGATTCATGTTTCTATTTCTATGTTTGAATTGGATGGACATATCCAAGCGCTAGTAAAGAATCCATTGAAGTCACCATGGAGAAAGAGATTCACAATTCGAAAGATGTGTCTTGCTATTAGTCACTACTGTTCAGCTTCCCTCACCTTGCCTTCCAAGCAACGCATTCAGTTGAGTAAGAAGATTAAAAAAATTAGCATTGGTCCTTCTCAGTATACTGGCACTGAACTATAGGGCTATAGGGATTAATTCTTTGAATTTTTTTTTGCTTGGGTTGTGGGCGTTGTTTTTTTTTTTTTTTTGGCTGGATTGTGGGCCCAGTTTTCTGCATATTATTACCTCTCCTATGTTTGTTGTACATTAAGGGACTTCCCTCTTTTTAATAAAACCTATACTTACCTTTCAAAAAGAAAATGAAAGAAAGAAAGAAAGAAATCAACCTTCTATTACATGCATCTGCTCCTTCTTCTAAAAAAAATACAATTTTCCATACTTGGAAAATACTTGGAAAAAGAAAGAAAAGGAGAAAGAATTGGGGGGGTGGGGGGGGGGGGGGGGGTGGGGGGTTGGGTTTGTTCGGTAAGAGAGAGTGGAGAGAGCAGAGGGTCATGTGGTGTGGAGTTGGGCATGAAGTGTTGCACGCCCAAGACGACTCCTTTTTTGGGATTTTGCAACTTCTTCTCCAAGTTATGATGGGATTTGGAAAGGTTTTTAGCTTGGGGAGAAAGAACAAGGAAAGAAAAAGAAAGTGAGGGGGAGAGAAAAGAGATGAAAATCAAGGGAATTAAAAAGTTTTCCAAGTTTGGTTCCTTGTTGCACCAGAACATTCTAATGATACTCCACTCTTGCTTTGTTTGAAATTTCCAACTTGGATGTCTTCAAATTTAGAAAGTCTTCAAAGGAGGAAGATTTCTTACAATTCTTCAACCAAAATGGGCCATGCAAGGCTGGTGGACGTCTCATATGTTGTTGATTTTCTTTCTTCTTTTCTTTCTTTGCTTGCTTGATTGATTTCCTAACGTTTTTTCCAAGTCTTTAGTTCTTTCATTTTTTGATTCTATTTCAAATCTCCTAAAAATTAACCAGTATTTTTAAAAGCGCGGGGCGCATCAAGGCGCTAAGGCGAGCCGCGGGCTTCATTGAAGCGAGGCACGCATTGTATATAAAAAATATATATTTTGGTATATACAGATAATTCACAAAATAAAACAAAAGTAGAACACATTATAACACATTAGACAGACAGACAGATAATTGGCAAGGAATATTAGAAAACTCCTAAACGTCATAAAACATCCACCACTCTAAATGTTAAACATTCAACAAAGTACCAAAATCCATCAAAACCAATACAACTTCAAAGTCAAAGCAACAACACAGATGCTCCTAATGAGGACCTAACGAGATTGGTGATAACCTAATTATGTGTTTTAAAAAAAAAGCCCACGGACCAGCCAGACTAGGTCATCTCAAAATTTCAGCGTGGGCCCCACTGATGGATGGTTAAGTCGGTGATGGCATAAGCAATTATCAGATGATTCTTGCCCCACCGATTTGATGATGTGTTTGAAAAAAAAAGGCCCCAGACCAACCAATGCAGGTCATCCCAAAATTTCAACGTGGGCCCCACTGATGGATAGTCAAAATGGTGATGGCATAAACAATTCCCAGATGATTTGTGCCCCCACCGATTTGCTGATGGGCTAGAGAAAAAAAAAAGGCCCCAGACGCCCCAGATTAGCCAGACCAGGTCATCCCGAAATTTCAGCATGGGCCCCACTGATGGATGGTCAAATCGGTGATGGCATTAGCATTTCTCACATGATTTGTGCGCCACCGATTTCATGAGTCCCACCAAAAGATGAAAAAGAAAGAAAATAAGAAAAGAGGGAGACGAACGAGAATGAACGATAAAGAGGAAGGAAAAAAAAAACATACATACCTATTTCGGCCATGCGCTTGCCTCTGCTCTGCTCCTCGCTGGCTCGCTCCAAGTCGCTGGGATGGTCGTCGTTGCTACTCGCTGGACTGGGCACTCGCTGCTTGATGGTAGGCGGAGATGAAGATGACGACTTGATTGCATGCAAGAGATGGAGACGATGGGTCGAAGTTTGCTCCTGCTCCTCTTCTTCTTCTTCTTCGTAAGGTGAGTCGATGCTGCTTCTATTTTTTCTCTTTTCTCCGTTCTCCTCTTCCCTCTTTTTTTTTTCGTTGGATGATACTGGAAGCAGCTAGGGCAGGGCCTCTTTATTTATATTAGAAAATTTTCATTTAGCCCCTTACATTTCTTTCTTTTTTAATTTAAAGCCTGAGTCCAGATAATCAGGCGCAAGAGGCGCGCGACTTGAGCCTGGACCTGAGGCGTGCGCCTCAGGGGCTTTTTTTTCGCCTGTTTCAACTCGCCTCAACTCCCATCACCTGAGGCGCAATTGATGGGCCTTGCTGCACCTTGCGCCCAGGCTCGCGCTTTTTAAAACCCTAAAATTAACTATGATATTATTTTTTCAACAAAGCTAGTGGGCCCCCCTTGGGCATGCCACCTTGGGATCACGCACAAGGTCAACCCCACTTGTTGGTCGTTACTTTTTCTTCTATTTCCTTCTCTTGAATTTCTCTTCCTATGGGCCTCCTTTTGAAATTAGTTTCCTACAAAAGAATGCAAATAATTAAAAAGAATAATTACTATGTAGAAAACTATCATGACGTGTATGGAACCCCCATATGGACAATAATGCATTAGTGTAAATACGCCAATTGACTAAGATTCTCGTATACAATCCAATGGTACAAAGAAATTACATAATTTTAGGTGTGAATTTAAAGATAGTCAAGAGAATAATCTGATAATTTAAAAAGAATAATTTCAATAAAAACATGCAATTTCTAAGATTTAAACCAATTTTTACATGAAATCAACTTTGAAAACCATGATGCATGATTTTTTGAAATTCAATGCATTTTCCCCTTAATAAGTCTAAATTCTATATAAAATGATGACATTGATATGCAATTTTATGGACTTATCAGATATGAAGGAACGTCATATTTGCATGCAAATACGTCATGACAAGAATGCCAATAAGTTGTGGTTGTCACGGGAAAAGTATGTAAACAAGTGTTAGAAAGATTCATCATGAAGAATGTTAAGCCAATTAGCATGCTTCTAGCTAATCATTTCAAACTCAGTAAAAGCTCATGTCCTACTTCAGATGAATGAATGGCATCTATCCCATACTCCTTATCAATGGGGTGTCTTATGTATGCCATGGTGTGAACATAGCCATATATTGCTCAAGTAGTGAGTTTAGTAAGTGGATTTCTTTCTAACCCCAAGAAAGAGCATTGGGAAGCAATGAAGTGGATCTTCATGTACCAGAAAGTTGCCTCCAAGTTGTGCTTATGTTTCGGAGGCTCAAAACCAGTGCTGGAAGATTTTACAGATGCTGACATGGTAGACAATCTTGATCGTGGGCTGTCAACATTTGGGTATTTATTTACCTTTGTAGGGGGGGTGCTATTTCCATGCAATCTAGGTTGTAGAAGTCTCCAACATTATCTACAACCGCAGCAATATATAGTTGCTAAAGAAGTAGCTGGGAAGGAGATGCTTTGATTGAAGAGGTTCTTCAGGAACTGGGTTTGAAGAAAGGAAAATATATAGTCTATTATGACAATCAGAGTGTTGTTGATCTCAAAAAAAATGTCACATATCATGCCCACATGAAGCACGTGTTGGATATCGCGATCACTGAGAGGGGGGGGTGAATCAGTGATTTCTAAAAACAGGTCCAATTCAACAACAAAACAAGTCAAACCACACAATGACACCAGATTTAACGTGGTTCACCAAAAGGCTACGTCCACGGATCAAAACCGTCCGAACACCGATCCGGTACAGGTCTGAATATATTTAGTCGCACCAACGACAAAGAGCACCAACCCTTAGTTTCAGATAGCACCAACTATCTAGGAAGCACCGACTCCCTTTACAATTTATCTGCACCCACAGATAGGATCACCAAACCCCAAACACCAAGCACCAACTTGATGTAAAAACAGAATAGAAGATAAACTCTGTCTACAGCCCTTCCCCTCTACAATTCTCTCTCTCTCAATCCCTTACAAATTGAAATTAAAGCATAAACAGAGAGACACTTATCTTATGGACGAAACATCATCTTCAAGAGCATATCCTCGTCCACACTTGCTGTAGAAAGATGTAGCACAACAGCAACACAGCAACACACAGCAACATCACCAGCACTCTCTTCTCTCTTCTCTTCTCTTCTTTCTCTCTCTGGTGTATCTTTAGAACGACCCATACATGCCTTTTTATAGGTTATGTTAACCCTTAATTTTATTCAAAACGGGCTACAATTCGTTTAGAAAGAGTCCCAAACAAATTAGATAAGAGTGCTGAATTTTCGTGCAAGACTTCTGATTCTGCGCAACTCTGGTTCCCGTGCTCGGTCGACATCCTGGCTTGCTCGGTCGACCGAAGACACTGTCTGGAAACAGACAACTATCGCGCTCGGTCGACATCCTGGGGTCCCGGTCGACCGAAGACACACTGTGTCACGAAAATAACTGGAGCTACCTGAATCTGTTTCTGCAGGTTTCTCTTTGCTCGGTCGACCGCATGGGGTGCCCGGTCGACCGACCACTCTGTTTCAGGAAATCTGAATTCCTGACTGTTTGAATTCTGATTCTTCTTTTCAGCTCTTTTTCCATTCTGATTTCCATTGCATAGTTGAGCTTCATCCTCTCATCATGTTGACATGGATTGACAACAATTACAACCTTAAACCATGATTTCCATTCAAATCATTTAAAGCTTCTTCAAATTGTAACAATCTCCCCCTTTGGAATTGTTGTCAACTTTAACAACTTTGTCAACATGCTAACAACTCTTCAACTCTTTCAACTCCAGCTTGCAGCTCTTCCAAGTTCTTTTCAACACTCTTGGAACCAATTCAATTCTGAAATAACAACCATGCACTCTCAACAATCTCCCCCTAGCTTTCATAGCATAACATCTCTCCTTGCTATCATAGCATAACATCTCTCCCCCTTTGACAACAAGTCCAAAGGGACCAAACCGAGGAGCGAATAGGATATTCAATGAATGCATTGCTCCCCCTTTCAAGCACAACTCCTACGGTTTAGGAGAGTGAGTAACTCCTAACTTTTTCCGGAGATACTCGAAGACTTCCTTTGGCAGAGGTTTCGTGAAAATATCAGCCACTTGCTCAGTTGTTGGAACATATTCCAACTTGACCTCTCCATCAGCAACTTTATCTTTAAGAAAATGATAACGAATTGCTACATGCTTTGTTCGAGAGTGCTGAACAGGATTCTTAGAGATATGAATTACACTCGTGTTGTCACATAGGATCGGCGTAGGATCCGTTGTAGGAACTCCTAGATCAGAGAGCATTTGCCGCATCCATAACACTTGTGTACAACAAGTTGCCGCTGCAATATATTCCGCTTCCGCTGTCGAAAGGGATACTGAGTCTTGCTTCTTACTATGCCAAGCAACTAATCTTTCTCCAAGATAAAATGCGCCGCCGCTAGTACTCTTGCGATCATCTACGCATCCAGCCCAATCGGCATCAGAATATGCAACAAGAGTGAAGGATTTGCCTTTGGGATACCAGATACCAAGCTCCATAGTACCTTTCAGATATCGAAAGATTCTTTTCACTGCTGTAAGGTGCGTTTCAGTTGGTGCTGCTTGAAAACGTGCAACCATACATACTGCTTGTAGAAGATCTGGTCTTGTAGCAGTCAAGTAGAGTAAGCTTCCTATCATAGAGCGATAGGTGGTATGATCAACGGACGAGGCCTTATCATCTTTGCTAAGCTTCGTGTTCGTTGACATTGGTGTGCTCACTGGCTTGCTGTCTTCCATATTGAACCGTTTCAGCATTTCCTTAATGTACTTCATTTGTGATATGAAGATACCATGTTTCAGCTGCTGAACTTGTAAACCAAAGAAGAACTTTAGTTCTCCAAGCATTGACATCTCAAATTCTTTCTTCATCTCTTCTGCAAAATTCCTGCATATCTCCTCATCATTGCCACCAAAGATTATGTCATCAACATAAACAATGACAACCAGCTGTTTGCTTAACTCAGTTTTGACATACAGATTGCTATCAACCATTCCTTTTCCAAAACCGATCTTGCGGAGATAGAGATCCAGCCTTGCATACCATGCCCTTGGCGCTTGTTTCAGTCCATAAAGAGCCTTTTTCAACTTGCATACTAGATCTGAATTTTTGCTGATGAGAAAACCATCAGGTTGCTCAATGTAGACCTTTTCTTCAAGTAAACCATTCAAGAAAGCTGACTTTACGCCCATCTGAAATACCTTGAAGGTTTTGTATGCTGCCAATGCAAGAAACATACGAATAGCTTCCAGACGAGCCACCGGTGCAAAGGTCTCTTCAAAATCTATGCCTTCAACTTGAGCATAGCCTTTACAAACCAACCTTGCTTTGTTTCTAATGACTTGACCATCTTCATTCAGCTTATTCCTAAAGACCCATTTAGTACCAATAACATTCTTATCAGTAGGTCTAGGAACAAGTTCCCATGTGGAGTTCTTCTCAATTTGCTCCAACTCCTCATGCATAGCTTTCAACCAACTTTCATCGAGACTGGCTTCAGCCACAGTCTTGGGTTCAATGGTGGACACAAGTGAGTAATTGCTAACTACACTTTGTCTAGTTTGCACGCCTGCCTTAGGATCTCCAATGATTTGATCCTTAGGGTGTTGCTCTACCCAAGTGCTGTGCTTCTTAGGTGTAGTATCTTCTGAGTCATCCTTTGATTTCTCAGAATCATTAGATTCAGCCATCTCATCATCAATCTCACTCGAGTCCTCATAAACTGGACTGTCATTATGAGTTGCATTCTTTGGTTCAATATTCTCATCTATTCTTACATCAGCACTTTCTATGATTTTTCTGGTTCTTTTGTTAAGACACCTATGCCTTGCTAGTAGAGGAGTAACCCAGAAATATACCTTCGTCAGCTCTTTCTTCAAATTTGCCCGGATTTTGTTCGAGCCGCTTGATGTAACACTTGCTGCCGAAGACTCTGAAGTGCTTGATTGTTGCTTTTCTTCCAAACCATAGCTCATAGGGAGTTTTGTCTTCATGTGGCCTGATCAAGCATCGATTTTGAATGTATACAGCCGTATGAATTGCCTCTTTCCAATACTTGTCAGCCATCTTGCTTTCACTTAGCATCGTACGAGCCATCTCTTGTACGGTGCGATTCTTCCGTTCCACAACTCCATTTTGCTGTGGAGTTCTAGGGGCTGAGTACTGTCTTTGAATGCCATGATGTTCACAATATTTAGTGAACTCGCCTCCACGATCAGACATTAAAATCTTGATACGTTTTTCCAATTGATTTTCAACCTGTGCTTTAAACACTTTAAAACGATCAAGTGCTTGATGCTTATGCTTAAGAAACAATACCCATGTCATACGAGTATAATCATCAATGCATAACATGAAATACTTATCTCCATTGGTGCTTTGAGTTCGCATCGGTCCACAGAGATCAGTGTGCACTAGCTCAAGAGGTTTCTTGGAATGATGCTCCTTTGACTTGAACATAACCCTCGTTTGCTTTCCCTTTTGGCAAGAGTTGCAAATGGGATTGGAAGGCTTTTCAACTGTAGACATCCCTCTTACAGCCTTTGAATTGCAAATCTTTGACATGTTATCAAAGCTTAGATGCCCAAGGCGTTTGTGCCACAACCAACTTTCCTCTGTCCGACTCATCAAGCAGGTCTTTTCAGCTCCATCTGACAATGTATAGAGATTTCCAGCAGTTCTTGATCCAGTTGCCACTGTTTTGCCGTTGCTACTCTTCTTGATGGCAAACCCATTCTTTGTGAAGATAACTTCGTGACCCTTGTCACAGATCTGGCTCACACTAAGCAGGTTGTGTCTCAATCCAGACACATATAAGACTTCTTCAGATCTGATCTTGTTTGCCATAAGCTGAATAACACCTTTTCCGCAGATTTTGGCACCATCATTGTTGCCAAATTTCACTGAACCGCCTTCATAGTGCTGTAATTGGATGAATTTCTCTTTATCACCAGTCATATGGCTTGAACAACCACTATCAAGGACCCATGGTGCTGCCTTCTTTTGTGCATTGAATGCCATTTGCACAATGAGAGATTCTTTGGGACTTTCTGCACTTTGCTTTGCTCTCCAAGCCTTGACTAACTTGGGTTTCTTTTCAACCTGAAATTTGTTAGCAATATGCAACCTACAATCCCTAGCCAAGTGTCCATAATTATAGCACTTATGGCACTCAATTTTGTGGCTACTTAAGATTGAAAAAGGATTCCTAGTCACAAATGGGCTGTTTCTTACATAGAATTTGCAATCAGCTCTTTTATGTCCAAACATATTACAATGAAAGCAATAACCATAGAATTTGTATCTTCTTTGTGGCTGGTTAGTCTTCATTATCTTTCTAACAGGAATGGACTCCTTTCTAGGTTGAGTGGGCTTCATAGAGTTAGAAGGTGCAGTGACTTACTTCACAAACTCTTTCTTTTCAGGAGGTGCAATCTTAGAGGATTCACCTTTCCCAAATCCTAGACCAAATCTGAAGTGGGCAGGTCTTTGAACTTTCAGTAGTTCATCGAGTTTCATAGTCCCTTCAATCGCTTGGAGCGCTTTGAGTTTTTTGCTATTTTCCAAATTTTCAGCCTTTGCTCTAGCGATCTCAGTTTCAAGTTTCATAGCCTCTTCCTTTTTGATACTTATTTGGTTTTCAAGGACTTCTACCATTCTTTTATATTCTTCTACTTGAGTTTTCAAAGCAATAATAGAACTTTCAGATTCATGGAGAAGTTTCAGATTTTTCTTACTTGTTTTGCGTTCCATGCTAAGCTCCTCAAGTGCGGCTATGAGTTCCTCTTCAAGATTGACTTCAGCCTCCTCTTCCTCTTCCGGATCTAGCTCTTCTTCTTCTTCAACAGTGACCATGAAGAGAGCTTCGGTTGATTCATCATCGTCTGAAGATTCAGACGTGCTGTCATCTTGTTGACATAGAAAGTTTTTAGCTTTGCCTCTTTTTCTGAAATTTCTCTTTCCTTTACTCTTTTCAGCATAAGAGTCATTGTCATTGTCTTCTTTTAGCGGACACTTCGCAGCAAAGTGACCAACACCTCCACAATTGAAGCATTTAAAGGGTAGCTTCCCTTTGTACTTGCCATTGCTTCCTTTCTTCAACTTTCTAACAAATTGAGCCTCAAGCTCATCATCATCAGAATCAACATCATGACCAGTAGTCTCTTTTGCCTTTTTCTGAACTTTGAAGGCCGCTTCTTTATCAGATGAAGACGTCTTTCCTATGCGCATCTCATAGGCAGTTAGAGAACCATGTAATTCATCCATGGAAAATGCATTCAGATCTTTGGCTTCTTCGATGGCTGAGACTTTTGAATCAAACCGGGGAAGGAGAGATCTTAGAACCTTTTTTACGATGACTGGCTCTTTAATCTCCTCCCCTAGTCCACGAATGTCATTCGTGACTTCATTCACTCGTTGCATATACGAGTCAACATTCTCGCTTTCCTCCATGCGAAGAGACTCGAATTGAGAGCGATGAGTTTGCAATTTGGCTTCTTTAATCTTCTCATCACCTTCATGTATGCTTTGCAACTTGTCCCAAATTTCCTTGGCTGTTTTGCATGCAATTACTTTGACAAGCTCGCTGTCCACAAGGCCACTAAAGAGTGCATTCTGCGCCTTGGAGTCGTTGTCTGCCAACTTCTTCGATGCAGTATCATTGGGTACGGTGGCAGTATTGTAACCGACTCTGACAGCCTCCCAAACATCATAGCCAAGAGATTTGATGAAGGCTTGCATCCTAATCTTCCAAAAAGAGTAATTAGAACCATCAAACAGAGGTGCTTTCATATTCCCTGTATTGACTGCCATGTGATTTGACAAGAGATCACCCTTAGCGTATTAAACTGATCAAGGGAACCTCGCTCTGATACCAATTGTTGGATATCGCGATCACTGAGAGGGGGGGGTGAATCAGTGATTTCTAAAAACAGGTCCAATTCAACAACAAAACAAGTCAAACCACACAATGACACCAGATTTAACGTGGTTCACCAAAAGGCTACGTCCACGGATCAAAACCGTCCGAACACCGATCCGGTACAGGTCTGAATATATTTAGTCGCACCAACGACAAAGAGCACCAACCCTTAGTTTCAGATAGCACCAACTATCTAGGAAGCACCGACTCCCTTTACAATTTATCTGCACCCACAGATAGGATCACCAAACCCCAAACACCAAGCACCAACTTGATGTAAAAACAGAATAGAAGATAAACTCTGTCTACAGCCCTTCCCCTCTACAATTCTCTCTCTCTCAATCCCTTACAAATTGAAATTAAAGCATAAACAGAGAGACACTTATCTTATGGACGAAACATCATCTTCAAGAGCATATCCTCGTCCACACTTGCTGTAGAAAGATGTAGCACAACAGCAACACAGCAACACACAGCAACAGCACCAGCACTCTCTTCTCTCTTCTCTTCTCTTCTTTCTCTCTCTGGTGTATCTTTAGAACGACCCATACATGCCTTTTTATAGGTTATGTTAACCCTTAATTGTATTCAAAACGGGCTACAATTCGTTTAGAAAGAGTCCCAAACAAATTAGATAAGAGTGCTGAATTTTCGTGCAAGACTTCTGATTCTGCGCAACTCTGGTTCCCGTGCTCGGTCGACATCCTGGCTTGCTCGGTCGACCGAAGACACTGTCTGGAAACAGACAACTATCGCGCTCGGTCGACATCCTGGGGTCCCGGTCGACCGAAGACACACTGTGTCACGAAAATAACTGGGAGCTACCTGAATCTGTTTCTGCAGGTTTCTCTTTGCTCGGTCGACCGCATGGGGTGCCCGGTCGACCGACCACTCTGTTTCAGGAAATCTGAATTCCTGACTGTTTGAATTCTGATTCTTCTTTTCAGCTCTTTTTCCATTCTGATTTCCATTGCATAGTTGAGCTTCATCCTCTCATCATGTTGACATGGATTGACAACAATTACAACCTTAAACCATGATTTCCATTCAAATCATTTAAAGCTTCTTCAAATTATAACAGCACGTATATGTGAGATACGATTGGGTTAAGGAGGTCATCGACAAGAATCTCATGAAGCTTGAGAAGACTCACACCGAAAAAAATCCCTCGAACATAATGACAATGGTTGTGTCTAAGGGAAAGCTATGTTCAGAGTTGGTAGGATTGAACTCCCACTCAAGGATGAAAATAGCGGTAGCGGCGGGCGTAGCGGCCCGCCGCTAAACCGCTACGAAGCGGGCGATACGTAGCGTAGCGGGGATATGTAGCGGCATAGCGGGGTGATTTGAAAAAATCGCCCAAAAAATCTGAACAATTTTCAGAAAATCCAGAAAATTATAAAATCAAAGAATATGTGGTTCTTTTGCAAAAGTAAGTAAGAAAAGGGGGAGTAGCGGTGCCCTCAATATATGAAGTCCTGTATCGCTGTATAAATAGAAAATAATAGTAATGATTAGTTTTTTCACATGTATTCATGTTTCTTAGTCATAGTAATTTAGAAAGTAATGCTTTGCTCATAAAAAAAAAAAAACTAGAACATGAAATAAAGGCATAAGACTTAAGAATTAGGTCATTACTCATTACTCATTAGTGAACATTAAATAATTAAATATCAATACTTCAACATCCAAGGTTCAAATTCAATCAAGTGAATGAACTATGAAGTGATCAACAATCAACATTCAACACCAATTTAGAAATGACAAAGTAGAGAGTTAGTGAAGGAAATAGGATTAGGAATACCTTAATCACAACCAAAAGGAATGTCTACCAAGATTCAAGGCACTATGGTTATCCTCATCCTCATCAGTGTTTTCATTTCTATGGGCACCATATTGAATTTGATATTGATGAGCATTGGCATCCACAAATCCAAAGAAGGCAGCCGGATCATCATAGGAAATTGGAGGTGGACGTGGATATCTACCATATTGCATTTCACCATAGTCACCATATGAGTAGGACCCTGAAGTTGAAGACTGTTCTTGTCCTTGTACTTGACCATATGGAAGATAATGTGAGGGTCATTCTCCACTGTAACTAGGGTTACACGAATCAGTCCATGATGCTGCTTGTTGTCCTCCAACATCTCCACCCATATTTCCTTGCTCATTACCACCTCCAACCCCAGGTGGTGAGTCTCTTCGGCGCCGTTGATGACCACGGCTTGGATCAAATCTTCCAGATGATAACTCCTGTACTTCCTCTACCAGAACGACATCATCTTCATCATGTTGGTAGTATTCACTAGTACCACATGTCCCATTGTCTCCTCCTAGATCTCCTCCACCATGGCTACTCGAAGAGACGGTGGTGGAACTAGCTTTCTCAGAAGATCCGATATTTGCAGGTTCTTTCCCACTCCTCGTCCTACTAGACCTGGTACTAGTACCTTCTCCTTGAGGTGGCTGGCCTTCTGCAGGTGCCTCACTCATATCCTCATCTATCAACTCTTGAATCGTTCCTTAAAACCCAGGATATGAATCTAGCAGTGGATCCTCTATCTCGGCTAGCCATGGGAGTAAGGGATTGTCATCTCTAAATATGTTATCCAAATTAATAGGACAATAAGCAGGATCATCCCTTGCTTTTCTCTCCCTGGTTCTGTTTCTCAACTTCAAATTGTAATGACAGTATACAAGCTTGTTGAGTTTCTACATGGTAAGCCGATTTCTGGCCTTCGTGTGGATCAAAGAGAAAGTACTCCAATTCCTCTCATAGTTGGAAGATGTTGTAGTTTTACTAAGGATGCGAACAGCCGCTCTCCATAGATGTGGAGCACTCTCTCTATAATTCATCCACCAATCAGCTGATGAAATGCAAAAAAATAAATAAAATATTAGATATTCGTAACCCTCAAGTCCTTCTAATTAATTAAGATAAATAGATCAAGACTATTGGGTGGGGTCTTTTGTTCATAGTCATACCAGGTGGGATCCTTCCAATCGATCGTATCACAAGAGGGTCAGCAAAGGTTCCTCTCCTTTGTGTATACATAAATATATACAATGTGAAAATTAGAAATAAGTCAGTAAACCCCTATAGCATGTATGGCAATTGGCACTTGGCAGCATAATTAAATTCTCCTAAGTAACCACCCACTCACCTCTTGTACGGCATCAACTTGATCATCTGGGCTTAACAATCTCTTCAATAGCTCCCGTAATCCTACCCGCAAGTCCGTATCTATTGCTTTGGTGTGTAGTTTGGCATTTTGGTAATATAATTCGGGATTCAAAAAATAACCTACATTAAAAATATGTAGAATGTACTGTGAGCAAACAATATAATAAATACATTAGTTAGGAAAACAAAAGAGTATCACTATCAAAGATATATATTAATTACCTGCAGCATGCAATGGATGATGCAACTGATCGTTCCAATGGGCATCAATAATGTCTATATATTTATGGTGATATCTAACATTTTCCATAATGGCTCGTTTTGCCCAATCCATTGCTTCATATATAAAGCCCATTGTCGGCTTGTCATCACCATCTACAAGATGCAACACTTTAACTAAAGGCTCAAAAACCTTTAATACTTTCTTCACTTTCTTCCAAAATTTATTGTCCCTCATCAAGTTTGGGACTTCAAACTCCGGACCATGAGTTGCATTGCCCCATTTCGAACGAAGTCATTCTTCCGATGCAAACATCTGAATCAGCTCCGTTCTAAACCTTACAAGGCTTTCCATAGCCAGAAAATGGGTTGCAAACCTAATTAATCCTGGGCGCAGCAAGGCATGGTTATTTGTGTATCTTTTCATCAAGCTTAACACCCATGAATGATCATATATAAATCTTGTAATTCCTCTACATGCCTTGATCAATGAAGCCACTTTTGTCTTCCTTCCAATCTCTTCCAAGATGAGATCTATGCAGTGTGCTGCACATGGGGTCCAGAATAAATGGGTCCTCTTGTCCATTAACTTATTACCAGCTGTCTTGAAATTGGCACCATTATCTGTAACAATCTGTACGACATGCTCCTCTCCCACACTCTCTACAATTTTATCCATAAGAGTGTATATATATGTGGCTGTCCGTCTATGTTTAGTTGCGTCAACGGACTTCACAAAGACGGTCCCAGCGACTGAATACACCAAAAATTTTATTAATTGTGTTTGAGTGCTGGTGGTCCACCCGTCACACATGATGGTAACACCATTCTGTTGCCACATGGGCCTAAACTTTTCCACCCATTCTTTTATTTCTCTATGTTCTTCTTCAAGGTATTTAGTGCCCACATCATATACGGAGGGCACCTGTATACCCCGCCCAGCTTCGGCGGCAACATCAAGAATAGTCTGAAAATAGGGGGAATCTACTGCTATAAGTGGTATGTTCTTGTGAATTAGCCATTTTGCTGTAGCTTTGGCTAACCTATCTCTTGCAGCCTTCATTACCCCTTTCACAACACTCGATATTTTTTGTTGTTTAGCTCCCTCTTTTCTATGTGCTAGAGGATCAACAGGGGGAGGAACTGCTCTTCTAGCAGAGATAACTTCTACATCAACATCCCGTTCCCGGGTGCTAAATGCCCCCCCAATGCCCTTGCCCCTGCTTGGGACAGCAGATGATGAGCCTCCTGTATCATAAAATTTGCTTCCAGCAAATGAACGACGTTCATATTCTTCTTGTTGACTCATGATGGACTCTCGGCGTGCAACCTCCATTTGTGCATCTTCCTCCTCATCAAAGTATTCATCCCCAAATACTTCATAACGGGCAGCATCAACATCTTGCCGCCTCTTTTCTTTTATCTCTACTTTTCTAGCTTTGTTTTGGCTAAGCAAAGCTTTCATTTGTTCCTTGACTTCCCTTGGTACTTCGGTACAGCCAGCAACATTACCAGAAATGTAGCCCAAGTGGTGCTTGAATCTTATAATGCCCCCATTGTTCACTTTCCCACAAAACTTGCATTTGATTTTCAACCTGTTATTCTCAACTGCCTCACCAAAGCTCCATGCAGGATCAATATCACGAGGCATTTTAACTTATCAATAGAAGATTGAATACCTGGCTATAAATAATTAAATATGAACAAGTAGTATGTTAAAAATTAAAAAAAAAAAAGAAACATATTAGAGGAAACAAATATCTAACGCTTAGGAATCATTCTCTTGACATTTAATTGGAATTTCATTACTTAAAGTATAATTTTTTTTCAAAAATTTAAAAAATCCAAAAACAAGAAAATAAATTAGAATTAGGAAAAGACAAAGATATGTTGGATTTATCTATGCCAAACATAGATATAACATTTAGGAGCATTTTTCAATACATTTGATTAGCATTCCATTATTAAAAATATTTTTTTTCAAAAAATAACAAAAATCCGAGATTAAAAAATAAAAAAAGTAAAAACACAAGTAATATATGTTGGAATGATCTATGGAAAACATAAATATCAAATCTAGGAACCATTTTCAAGACATTTGATTGGTATTCAAATATTAAAAATATTTTTTTTCAAAAAATAAATACATCTGAAAATAAAAAATAGAAAAAAATCAATAAACATTCAAAGTGTGATGGATTGATCTATGGGGAAAATAGATCTATCATTTAGAATGCATTTCCAAGTGGTTTCATGGGTTGTCCATGAGTATTCACATTTTTTTTTTCAAAAAACAAATAAATCCGAAAATAAAAAATAGAGAAAAATCAATAAACATTCAAAATGTGATGAATTGATCTATGGGAAACATAGATCTATCATTTAGAATGCATTTTCAAGTGGTTTCATGGGTTGTCCATGAGTATTTATATTTTTTTTTCAAAAAATAAATAAATCCAAAAATAAAAAATCGAGAAAAATCAATAAACATTCAAAATGTGATGGATTGATCTATGGGAAACATAGATCTATCATTTAGAAAGCATTTCCAAGTGGTTTCATGGGTTGTCCATCAGTATTCACATTTTTTTTTCAAAAAATAAAGAAACCCGAAAGTAAAAAATAGAGAAAAATCAATAAACATTCAAAATGTGATGGAATATTGATCTATGGGAAGCATAGATCTATCATTTAGAATGCATTTCCAAGTGGTTTCATGGGTTATCCATGAGTATTTACATATTTTTTTTCAAAAAAATAAATAAATTCGAATATAAAAAAATAGAGAAAAATTAATAAACATTCAAAATGTGATGGATTGATCTATGGAAAACATAGATCTATCATTTAGAATGCATTTCCAAGTGGTTTCATGGGTTGTCCATGAGTATTCACATTTTTTTTTCAAAAAATAAAATAATTTCAAAAATAAAAAATAGAAAAAATAAAATAAAAATAAAAATAAGCGTGCGATGAAAGGGAGACATGGATCTCATCATATTACAAGACAAGGAAGCATTTTATAGTACTTAGACTCTTAGAAAGACATGAAGGGATGACCTCAAAAGTTAAAAGACTAGAAAAAAAATCCAAAAGAAAAACATACCTAGATAGAATGGAAGCTTGGGTCTTGGATCTTGTAGTTGTTTGTGTTTGATTCCTTCCAATTTGATGTTACTCACTTGTCTTTTAGTAAAATCTTGAAAATAAGTTGAAAATTTGGAGTTGGGAGTCTTTCTCACAGCAGTGAAGGGGGAGTTACTGTGAGAAAGAGTGAAAAGGGATGCTAGGGCCGGCTGGGAAGTGTGTGGTGTGTGTTTGG